>JAMXBC010000110.1:0-44936 GCA_024138005.1 Lumnitzera racemosa
AAAAGCCTAAATGGCAAAGCAAATCTCCCTTAAGGACAACCTCTCTAAATAACACTCTTATAAACCACTAACCACTCTCTCAATCAAGCTCTATTAAGCAGCCCATTTGGATCGCAAGTCTCTCTCTCTCTCTCTCTCTAAGAAACTCCACTTTATTGTGTGTATTCTTTTGTAACTATGTAATTTGTAAAGAAAGCTTTTCATAAACATGAGGGATTTTTGAAAAAATCGAATCTTTATAAGACATCTTTTTCTTGCCTAAATCATTTATATATAGAAATCACTTTCTATATCTTTAGAGGAATTAGGTTTAGCAGAGTTTTCAAATACAAACGGATTAAGGTTAACTGGCAAAGCATTGGATAGAAGATTCTTCAATAAATCTCATTAATTGTATAGATGCAATAGCACAATAAGTTGTTCCATAAAAAGAAAGAATGTGATGAATTATTTCATGCTGGCCAAAGATCAAATGAGTTGTCTATTCATTTTATTATACTATGGGTAATAGTGTATAAACAAGCTAAGGTTTTCAAAATTCTTGTTGCATAAATAGGCTGAGTGCATACTTGTTTTGATTCAAATTTCCCCCATGTGATGATTAGAGTTGCAAGATGTTCTCCCTTTTTTCTAAACATTCTCATATATTTTCCATATACTAAGGTTCAAGCTCGTTCTAAAAAATTAAAGCTTAGTGATGTATTTTAGTGTCTTGAGAAAAGATGCAATGTAGCTTAGTGGAACCTACATTTCTACTGTATGTGATTTCCTTAAGGCGATTTCTTATCTTGATGATTTATGAAGCTGCCATGCATGAGTTTACATTGAGTGATAAAATATTTTATAATTGTTTGTTTGCAAATCTTTTCATTTTAAGGTTTGACAAAGATGTGATTTTTGCTTTCAATAAAAATGGAAGAGAGAAAATATTCTTAAGATAATTGATTTTGAAGATTTCGGGAGTTATGCCATTGCATAAAGAAGTATTTTGATGGATGAAATTAGTTTTACAAAAAAACCCAATGTGCCCTATAGAGAGGATAGGATGGCAATCTAGCTAATGGCGAGCAAGCATCTTATAAATCTAGTGCCATAGGCTAGGAAAAGGATGTTGTAGGACTATTGGTGTTTTGCTTATTGCTGAGTAACTCAGTTCTTCCCCAAAGATGAGTCAATATAGTTCTTTTATTTAATATAAATTAGTTTTGATAAGATATTGCAATAATAGTATTTACTAATAATGTTTTTTCCTTAACTTGCCTTGTAGTTAAACATGGTGTGTAAATTGAGGACCTTAGTGGATTTTCAAATAGTACATGTTGTAGGTTTGAAGATGTAGGATAAGGCCATGTTGGTAATACTTAACAGGTAAATCTTAGGAAAGGATTCCTTTTCATGTAATTTTATAAGATAAGTTTGAAATATAAATTGATGGATGGAGATTGAAGATGCATTTTTGGAGCTAAAATTTTGGGTCATATGTAATTCGCTTAATGTGTTCATCTTTTGAGGTTTTCCATTGAAGTTTAGGTTTTTGTCTTCAAATAGTGTAATTGAAGTAAGAGCTTTGTTTTTAATGTATCTTCCTTGACATTAGGTATTACAATTGGTTCATGATGTGATGGTTTTTGATTATGGCTTTTCATTCAAGAAATTGGAATTTTAGGAGCATAATGCATGTGCTTTACCAATTTTTTCCCCTATTAGGAGATAAGTGATTAGTGGTATAGTTTGCAACTTCCACTTGTAACTGTCATTTTGTGGTTTTGTTTTTATAGATATTTATCTTCTCTTTGGGCAAATGTTGCTTTCATGATTTTTTGGTTAGTGACTTACGACAAGCAACTATAAAGCTTATGTGCTCTTAGTTATGGTCTAGAGTCAATTCTCGATTATAAATTACAAACGTATGTTAAAAAAAAAGTATAGAAAAAAGGGTTATCATTGTGAGCCAATAGTTTTTTAGAGCATTAGACTCGTAACCTTACAACTTAACCAAACCCTGCCAATGTGGTACTTCTTTGGCTTTTTTCAATGGTGGAAAAAATGTATAACCACATTTAAATGTCACCTAAGGTAAAAATAACCACATTTAAATGTAGTCAATCATTTTCATTAACCATGTTTTAAACATAGCTAATATGGTACCTTTTCAACCTTTCATTGGCAAGACAAATGTATAATCACATTTAAACATTGCCTAAGGTTAAATATGAATATGAACATGTTTAAATGTTGCCAAGGTCTTCTTTTCTATTCATTTATGATGCCTATCAAACATATATAATCACCTTTTTGCCACACTTAAACGTCATCAATACCCACATTTAGTAACGTTTAAATGTCACTAATTGTTATATGTTTAGCTATGTTTCTTCTATTTGGTGATAGTTATTTATTAATGTAGTGTAATTGATTTGCAATAGGTCTTTCATGACATCTTTAGGCCATGTTTATTAAATGCAACTAAATATTATTGGCTACATTTTTTTCCTTAATGAATAACATTTATTAAAAATTGGCCTAAAACCAAAATTCTTGTAGCTGGTGTCATATAATTGAGAAAATAAGTAAGTACTTCTTATATTTGGTTTCTTTTCAATTAGATTGTATGAGAACTAGTTAGATTTAGGTTTGCGTTTGGTGTATTAATGAAGTATTGGTCAATTTTTGGTGATATTGCATTGAATTGTTGAAGAAGAGGATTAAGATAGATTGAATAACGATGTTTCAAGAGTGTTGAAGGAGTCCATAGTAGGAGTTGATGCTGGAAGGTGTTAAGGAATAGTGTTTTGGAGTGGGAATCACAATTTAAGAGGATCAAAACCTAAAATCACAGGCATGATCTTGATCATGATTCTTACAAATGTGTTAGGGTGAATTATGTACATGGAAGTGAAGGAGATTTGTAGCCGAGAGGGTTACAACTAAGGTTTACAATCATGATTTAAGGCATAAATACGTTGATTTTACAAGAAAGAGAATCATGATCACAGTTTACTACCATGATTCATAGGCATAAACCTGTATCGTCCCCTCTTCCTCTTGCTTCCCATTTCTTATTCTCCTAATCCTTAATCTAACTTGTCATAAACTAGTTTAAGAGACTAAACTGGTTTAAAAAATCTAAAACTACACTAAAACCTAAACTTAAGAATATACCTAGATAAATAGAGAACCTAACTAGGATAAGAAAAATGAAAAAATAGTTTGAAACTACTTGTTATCTTGGCACTATACATCAAGTGTTGACCTTAGATGGATTTTTGGTGTAGATAAGAGTGATATTACTAGTTATTCAGTGATACTACTAGTTATTCAGTGGACTTAGGTATGGGATACATGTATAATTGTTTGCTTATTTAGAATAATTGTTTAATTGGAATTATCTTAAACTCAGACTCATTAATTGTATCTTATTTGTGCTTATTTTGCTTTGACCTCCCCTTGATAGGGTTCAAGAAGGTTGGTGATACACCTAGTAATCGTATACGACTCACTTAATGGGAGCTCCACATTGAGATAACCTAGTTAGATTCTAGGAAAGATTACTAGGGTGATGGGTTATGATTCACACCAATACTTATGTATGCGTGCATATGTACATACTATATATATATATATATTTATGAGTCATGATTTTACCCTAAGCCTCAAGAGGTTGAGACTATGCTAATTGCCAGTTAATAGTCAAAGATAATTAATGGTGATTATTGCATTAAATATTATATGATTGCATGTGATATGTGAATGTACGTATCATGCACATGCAATTTTTTTGTTTCTATACTAGGTTTTAGCTCACCTTTTATTAAATTTTTTAGGTGTAAGTACTTAAGTAAAAGTTATAGAGTTTGATGATTTTAAATTTGATGGTTATGTTTATTAAGATAGGGAGTGACAACTAGAGTTTCTATCATAAAATAATTTTATGTTAGGATAGTTAAAGTTTAATTTGCAACTAGTAAATTCTTGTTCAAAGTTTTATGAAATTTAATTGGTAGTGGACCTTTTGATTTTATGTAAAGATTAAATTTGAGACTATTGGAGATTATAACATGTATTTTTGGAGACTTTGGTGATATGTTTCATCCTAATGTGTTAGTACATTGTAGGGATACATAGCGAGTTGTGACACTCTAAGTTTTAGGGCATTATAGTTAAAGTAATATCATAACATAAATTTTATGATCCCTAGAGAAACTAAGAAAATAATTTGTAAGATGGTGGGATGCGAGTGTAGGTAAAACTATAGGCTAAGTTTGACCTTATAAGCTTGTGATAAGCAATTGCAATTGCAATTGTATAGAATTATATTATTTGATGTCCTTAATTGTGTTACTGTCATTGTTTTAATTATTTTAAGAGATAATATTTATTTTGGAGATTTATTTAAATTCTTTAGAGATAGTAGACGTCTTAGAAATTAGTTTTTGCTTAATAATTGCAAAAAATGGGATTAATTCCCTTGAAAAGGCAAAAAGAATTATCTATATTTGGAGGACGTATTGTGAAATGATAAGAGTGATTAGAGTATGGGTTAGGTATGACCTTATAAATAAGTTATGATCTTGGTTTGCAGTTATGCAATAATGTTTTATTGATGATGTTATTTACTTGAATTACATATTAAATTGTTTTATGATGTTATTTACTTTGGAGTATTATTAAATTATTTGAAGACAATAGCTGCCTTTAGATCTAATTTAGAAATATAGGAATAGGAGTAAATGTTTTATAAATACTTAGGTAAATATATTTAAGGGTAGTTAAAATGTTTTAATCATTTAGTTATCTTATCCCTATAAGATATCTCATCATTTGTAAGTTTAAAGTTATAGGTACCCAACTTTAAGGTTGTGTAAAAATCTTTATTGACTAATAATTTATGAAAATGGAAAGAGATGAAGGTCAATGTAATAAACAAAAATAAGAATTTTCATAATGTATAAATAACTAACAAGTAATCTTAAATGCGTAATTAAACTCGATTGACTAAGAATGTTGACTAGTGTATACCAAAATAGAAAGCAATTAATGGTAAGATGATAAATAAAAATAAAGGTATAATTAGGAATAATGATACCAAGTAATAAAAATATATTTATAAACCTTTATAAAGTTTTCATCGATAAAACATAATGATTACACATGAAATTAATAAAACCCTAATCAGAAAGAAGAAAAGTGATGACCTTTCTAATTAACTATGGAAGGATAACTAATACTTATAATAATTCTTGATGAAACCATAAGTTAACCATAATAATCTAATGCATTTGCTAATTCATAAAAATTACAAAAAAATAATAATAATAATAACGATATCCAAATATTGTAGACACATTATTTTTACCCTTCATTTATTGATTTATTTTTAGAGGGTCCTAATTTACAAAATTACAAAAAAAAAAGAGAAAATTTATACAAAAAAAGAGGGAAAATAAAACTTTTAGGAAATAGGTCTTAGGTTATTTTAGGTCACATTAAATAGGTCATATCATTTAATTTTTAATGTTGGATTTAAGTACAAAAAAAATTAAATTGGGCTTAAATGAAAATTAATTCATATAGGATCAAATTTTAGGATTGGTCTATTTTAGGTTTAAACTTGGTTTAATAAGATGTATTTTTATTTATTTATTTTATTTATTATTAGAATTTTTTTTAAAGAGCCAAATTGAACTAAACTCGTTATGCAATATTCAATAGCATAAGAGCCTAGCTGTCCATAAGGATAAGACAATAGGCACATGCAACAGCGCATGTATCATACGTTACATGCTAGTGTTACTATACATGCTAGTGTTACGAACCTTCCGAAATGGGTCATTCTTAAGAGGTTCTTAAAGCCCAAAGACGAAAGCCCAAGCCCACTAAAAGCTTCTAGATAATGAAAAGCTCTAGAAGGTTCCAGAGGAGTCCAGAATCTTGTATAGTAGTAGGTGGGGGTAAGTGAATGTAGTAGTTGAGAATCAATTGTAACCATTAGATCAAATTGATCTTAACCATTAGATTGTAAAGGCTTTCTATATATATAGGGGTATTCCCCTCAGATGTAACATATAAGTTATTTGAGTGAATACAGTATACTATCAGAGTTCCTCTCTTTACTTTCTCTCTCTAACATAGTGAGTTATTATAGGCTGACTTAGCTTTCCTTAGTGAGGTCAGGAACGCTAAGTGCCGTACGAGGTCAAGCGACGGAATCCGTCCGTGACAAGTGGTATCAGAGCCTGAAAAAGGAATTGCTTGTAGAGAAGATGTCATCTAGAGGAGACAACAACACTTCAATGGTCGATGAGTTGGCTGACCATGACGATCACCGTGTTACCAGGCAAAAGGCTAGGTCTCGAGACTTACTGAACTTTCTCCTTAATAGGATGGATAAGGTAGAGTTGAGCATTGCTAAGGCCAAGGAACAATTTGATGAGTCTCAAGGCAGTCTTGAGGAAATGGAGGAAGAACTCCGAGGCGAATTACAAACCCTTTGAAGGAAGGAATTTACCCAGTGATTTTGCTATTGGGGGGTTTTTAAAACAAGGGAAAGGGCAAACCCCCCGGCATTTTTAAGCCCCAAATTTTAACGACAAGAAAGGAAATCCAGTGCATGAAAAGGAATACGGGGATAGTCACTGTTTTTGGGTATGGGGGCCCCTACTTTTAGGGAAAAATTTGTTGGGCAAGACTGACAATATGGGCCCCCAGCTATTTTTCAACTCAAAAGAACTCTTTTCCTAAGCAATGTATAGTAGTAGGTGGGGGTAGGTGAATGTAGTAGTTAGGAATCAATTGTAACCATTAGATGAATTGATCTTAACCCTTAGATTGTAAAGGCTTTCTATATATATAGGGTATTCCCCTCAAATGTAACACACAAGTTATTTGAGTGAATACAGTATACTATAAGAGTTTCTCTCTTTACTTTCTCTCTCTAACATAGTGAGTTGTGTTACAGACTGACTTAGCCTTCCTTAGTGAGGTCAGAAACGCTAAGTACCCGCACGAGGTCGAGCGACGAAATCCGCCTGTGATACTAGCACATAGTATGTGGTTACCATGTGAGCTGGCGTCTTCTCCTCCATTAACTGCAAGATTTGCAGCAATGTCCTTAGCCCGACCCCTTCACTTTGGCGCAATCTTTTTTGTGCTTTACACACGATTTCCATCAATTTAATGATGAAATTGTGCTAAGCATGGTATACTCTTGAATCTAACCAAGCTTTTGTCTAGATTCATGCATTTACGTGATAAAAATCATGTC
Source organism: Lumnitzera racemosa (assembly GCA_024138005.1). Classification (NCBI taxonomy): domain Eukaryota; kingdom Viridiplantae; phylum Streptophyta; class Magnoliopsida; order Myrtales; family Combretaceae; genus Lumnitzera; species Lumnitzera racemosa. The sequence goes on from JAMXBC010000110.1 coordinate 7,265, forward strand.
AAAAATTGAAAAAAATCACTTGTGGGTCAAAAGGCCATTAATTTAAATCTTCGAATTAATGTTTTTTATTTACTTTCTATGCTAATATAGGATTGGTTAGCATAAAAAGGGGTCTTAAGAAGCTATTGTCATCATCAATCACCATCTAAATCCATCCTAAACACATCGACTAGCCTCCTTCTCTCTCTAGCTCTCGACCTTACTCTTTCTTTAAAATTCCAAGTTTCATGTTTGTTTTTGAGATGAGCTACTACACCCAAAAACAGCAACCCCAACATTCGTTGCGCCACCTCACTACTCCACTATTTATCGGCCATGAAAATCCTTACCCACTTGCAAGCTCTACCTTTGAAAACACCAACTCCCAACCACTCATACTACAAAAGAACTTTACCAATAGATTCTCCATCCCCTAAAAATGTAAGACCTAACTTCCCTTTGAATGCTAGCAACTTCCACGTGGATCATACACCGCCACCGTTGTCTGCTCACCTACTCCACCACCCAAATAGCCACCAAACTTAGTGGCACCTATCCCAAACTTTATTTTCCTAATCAGTATACATGAAAATGCCATTTCCACTTTGAAAACACCTTAGAACAACTTGTGGATTGCCCATCTGATTGCCTCCTTCTTCTTCCCTAATCTCAATCACTTATAATGTACATGATAACGTTGAATTAAAATCAACCTGACCTAACAACCTTAATCTATCCACTCAGCCTACTTTGTTTTCTCTTCATTTCCTTTTTTAAAATATTATTATTATTATGAAAAATAAAAAACAATAAAAATAAAAAATATATAAATAAAAAAGAACTCTTTCTTTAACGTATTTTTCTTTTTAAAATTGATTTTCTCAAATAAATTTTTTAAATTAATTAATTAGGGCCTATGTTAGAAAATTTTTTAATAATGAAAAGGGTATGTTGATATTAAATAAATAAAACAAAAAAAATGGTTTTATCACTTAGAAAATGAATATTTTCAAAAAAATAAAATAAAATTTAATAAACTCTTTTTCAAATTAGAAATTTCTTTTAAAGTTTTTCAATAAAGAATAAAATATTAAATTAGGACCCTTCTCTTAGAATTTTTTTTTTTTCAAATAAACAAAAATGGCTAAGAAATGTAAACTTAGCCAACAAATAAAAAAAAATTTTAAAAAATCAACTCACTTAAAGTTTTCATGAACAAATAACGAAAAGTTTAATCCTAAATAGCGGATAAATAAATACTTGTAGAAAATTATGAGGCGACTTAAAATAAGGAAAAAAATTCTTCCTTTTGTAGATTTTTTTTTTTTAATTTTCTCTACTTTTGTGCAAAAAAAAATTAATCTTCTTTATTTTGTAAATTTAGAATTAATTCTTCTAGTTAAAAAGGTGTTTTGAAAAATGTTAAGATGATACCATTTAGGGTTTATTAAGTTAGCCCCTAGACCTAAAGTCATTGTTTCAAAAATCTTTTTTTTTTTCTAAGTTGATTTCATAGAAGGCCAGTAGCTAAGTTAATAACGAATTCATTTTAATTGGTTTTAACTTAACTCTTGTCTTAACTTCAGTCAGGGAACGACTCTAAACTTTATTTATTTATTCTTTTTAAGATCCTTTAGAAACCAAGTTTTCCTTATTTCTTAGTCGAGAGTTTTATATCAAATGGGTATAAGGTTGGATATAAACCGAATTAAGGAAAATAAGAAAAAAACCAAAAATTTTAAGCTCAACAAATATTAATACGATATCAAATTTCGATCCATAGTCCATCTAGACTGTTCCCTTATAAATGGCAATGCTACCATAGTAATCATATACATATTATATGCATTGAAATAACAATAATACTAATTAATTGTTGCATATATCAAAAGGCAAATAATGTCTTACTACACCTCCTAGAGAGATAAATCACAATAACCAAATAATGAGTAATTAATAATGAAAATAGTAACAATAGCATTAGCAACAACCATAACAATCGCAACAAAAAGCTATACATGGAAAAACTTTAACACGTTTCCTCCTTGTTCTAATCTATGTCATAATCATGTCTATTGTGTTTTATGAGTCAAATGTTTTATCTTGTTGTGTCATGTTGAGTTCAATTGAGCATTAAATGTGTTCTTATTTTGTCTAGTTTAGCAAAACAATTGGATTTGCTAATCTCACTTTCATAAGTAATTATGCTTGGTGGGATGGAGTATTAGTTCCATAATATTGAAATAATGAAAAATAAAAGCAATGAAAAAGTAAATAATATAAAGAAAATAAGGTGAATAGCAAGTAAATCAATGAACAGGTAATCTAATAAATAAATAAAAAATAACCAAGTTATAAAAATACGGTAATCAAAACAATTCGAGATATGTTTGTAATACTTGCAACTATAAACCATAATGAAGAAAAGTAATAATTGTAATAGTCACAAAAATAAAGACAGTAAAGCAAAGATAATAAATAAGCTATAATGAGAAAATAAAAATTAAATAATTAATGTAGTGTATAAAATATAAGGATAATAACTCCTAGTGCTAGCTAAATTAAATTATAATAACATACTGTAAATAATTATAGATATGGGATGATAATAATGACTACAATACAACCCTTTCTTTAGTTATCAATAGCTAAGGTGAGTTGCATAATGGAAAGTTTTGGGTGGCTCTAAAGCGACATAATGGAATGTGGTAGACTAGTAGTACATTAAAAGTGGGAATTAAAATTTCCATATTCTGAAGAGTAATGCAATGGAGCTCATTATATGAATAGGAGAAGTTTAGTCATTGGGCAATTGACTTGGAGAGAAATTGGGAGATAAACTTACAAGATATAAAATTCATTAAAGTGAAACTCTAATATTTGAATAGGGAAATTTTTTGAAGACTTGATTTTCAAATGTAGGACTTGTGGAATAAATAGAATAAAGGAAATGAAGGAAAACTTTGTAAATAAAGGTTGCATGAACACAAATCAAGAAATGTTATCCTAAGAGATACTAATCATAATTTGGTGGCATTAGGGAAATAACCTAAGCTTGAGTTCCTCTAATAGAATTGGACTAAGGGATATGGTGATAAAATTGTTAGTATTGGAGATTGAGAAAGTTTCACAATTAAGTAAGGGACTTTGTGGAGAATCCCAAACTAATTATTCCAGGGGACTAATAGTAAACGTAGGAATTTCAGGTCATAACAAGATAACAATTGAATACAAAAAGTAGACTACAAAGAGCAAAGGTAATCAAGTGTGCTAAGTCCAAAAGAGTAGCATCATATGATGAAAGGAGATTTTATAGAAATATTAGGAAAGGGAATTTATTGTAGACCTAAGGAAAGATATAGGTTATTTAATAATTTGGAATAATCTTAAATAGATGTTGGAAAGGAAAAGATTGTCGTAGGAGTTTAAAAAAAAAGCAACTACAATTGTGTAAGTTAAAGAACTGAGGTATGGAGTAGATTGAGGATGTAGAACAAAGTAGGTGACTTGAAGAGATGAGATAGTTATAAGATATAGAAAGTTGGGTGTTAATGTTAAAGAACGTGAAGTTGATGACTAAAGTACAATAACAGTAGAAAGGTGAGGAGGCTAGAGAACTCTTGAAGTTGAATGATGGAGGATGGTTGCTTAGTAAAAGTTAAAGCAAACTGTAGAACTGTATGCTTTTTACATGGAATTGTAGTGTTGTTCAAGGCTTTGTAAGATTAGTAGATGGCATCCTTAATGTCATAACATGTTTTTAAATCGATAAAAGTTAATGACTGATATAAGAAATGACATTGTTAAAGTGTTTTTTTTAAGAGGTGGGGTATGTGGGTGGCAAGGTGCTATGATTGAGCTACAATTATAGAAAAATTATAGTGGAGGGTTAGCATTAGAAGTAAGGGAGATAGTATGTGGATGTTAAGTTGTTGGTAAGATTTGATAATGTTATGATTTGAGTCATGAACAAACAGAAAGTGAAATAAACAAAGGAGTGCTTCAATGCCTTAAAGATTATAGATAGAAGTTATACATGAATCAGGAGAGTGAAGAAGTCAATATAATAGAAGTAATAGTAAATTGACAACTAAGGAGTAGTAAAATAGTGTTATGAGTCAGATATAAGAAACCTTGAGTGAAGCTGAAAGGACTTGAGTAACTTAGTGGATAGGTGTTAAGCTGAAATTTGGTTTTGCTTTGTTTTTTTAACCCTATTTATATTAAGCTCGACTTACTTAATATATACCTTTACAGTAGATAAGGAAAAGATTTTAATTTTTTTTTTTAAGTTTTGAAAAGGATTTACCACCCTATAAAAATCGAGAAAAAGTAAAATTTGAGTTTATGGGTGGATAGACTTTAATTTTAGCTATTGGTTCACAAGTTTTTTGAAAAAAAAAATCATTTAGAAAATAGAAACTAAAAATCCTTTGGGCTTGCAAGCTACCTTGGTTAAAACCTAAGTGATTTCTACAAAAAAAAAATCCATGAAATAGCTTAATAGGCTTGTTATGTTGCCAAGTTAAATGGCTTCTTCTTCTTTAAAAAAAAAAAATTGGAAAAAAGAGGAAAAAATAAGTTTATTATTAATTTAGGCTACCCGAAGTGCCTACGTACTTACGAAACAGGATCAAGCTCATGTAGTTTTTATTTACGAAAATTTTAGTTTGTTAGTTTATTTCATTTTTTTTAAGACTTCTTTTCACTTTAAATTCATTACGTATTATTAATTAAAATTTTTTTTTGTCCATTTCGGAAAATTCTAAAAAAGACCCCCAAATTTTGGAAAGGAGCCAATTTATTTTATTTTATTTTTATGAAAAATATTTTGTGTGTGAAAAAAAATAATGTTGAAAAAAAAAAGCCCATCTTATTTAAAAACAACTTATTCAAAATAATGGTAACATCAATATGATAATTTTCATCAAAACTATCATACTAAACCATGCTAACTTATTAGATCTAATCCATCGTACTAACTTATTCGAACTAAATCAACAAATTAAATTATTCAAATCATGCTAATCATTAAAATTAAAACCAACATGCTAATTATCTAAATCAAATTGAATCAAACTAACATGCTAATCAAATTTATCTAAGCCAAGTTAACATACAAATTATTAACTAACATGCTAATTATCAAATCAAATTTATTATGCTATTAAAATCAAAATTAACTAACATGATAAATATTAAAATCAAATTAAGAGTAAATCCAAAATATCAATATGCTATCAAAATTAACTAACATCCTAATTATTTAAAATCAAACCAAATAAAAATTAAAACCAAATTATCGTGCAAACTATGCTAATTAATTCAAATCAACATGCTATTAAAATCAAACTTAACATTCTAATTATTAAATCACACTAATCATCCAAATTTATTCAAATTAAACATGCTAATTATTAATTGGTTAAGCCAACTAGTATATCAACATGAAAATTATCAAAATTAAAATTTACATTATTAAGATAACTAATCAAAAACATATTTTTCATGTGAAGAAATACAAGATAAAAGCATGTTTTTTATTTTTATTTTATTCATTTTTGTTTTTTTTTTCCTTCATAAATAATCAACACACAAAAGGGAGATGAACTTACCTTGCACAATGGTAGAAACTGGATTAGTTCAAGGGTGATCTGACCAATTCTTAGGGCGTGATTGATGACTAATGGCTTTGAACTCCTAATAAGTCGAACTTAGAAAGCCTCAAGATTAATTTCTGGAAATCCCAAGCCCTCTTCCTTCAATTTCCTTAGAAACTTCAACCTTAGTGAAGAACAAACCTTAGCAAAATCTTTCTAACTTCTCTTCTAAATTTAAATAAATCTCCATGAAATTGAGAGCAATCAAAGCTTAGGCTTTATTCTTAAACAGGAGTAGAATGTTCCATTAATATTTATTAGATCAATTTTCTTTATATTGAGAGAAACTAAAGAGAGGGAGAGTGGTTGTGCACAAATGGAAGCAAGATAGAGAAACTAAGGATATCATTCAATTGGAGAGCTTTCAATCTTTTTTAGTAGCTTAAATGCATAGAGAAGAACTTTATTTATACTATAGTATCATAAGTTATGCCTAAGAAACTTCCATTTAGGCGAAAGATTGAATTTTTGGTGCATTAATGAAGTTTGGGTATGTTTTTAGGGTTCTAAATTTAGCTCAATTCAATCATGATTTTATGGAAACAATGGGAAATTAAAGCTTCTACAACTTATGGGGGATGTGTTTACTTGTAAACCCCATGAAATTTCAGGAACTCAAAAGCAGAATCGAATAAAGGAGTCCTTAGATAGTCTCTAGAACTACCCCAAACATGATAATAATACCTAAGTAAGGGAATCGAACCCTGAGTGTTCAACCAAAACCTTAGTTGAAGTAAGTCCTAAAAACTTGACTAAACGAGCATGAACCCAAACACTTAAAAAACCTTAGAATGATGGTGAAACCCTAAAATGATCATCTAACCTTAAATAAGTGATAAAAAACCTTATTGTCACCGATAAACACTAATAGTAAGGTTAAATTGATTAATACAAGTGATCGGTAGTATTAAGTAATTCAAACCTAAACTTTCGAGCTTGTACAAGGATTAAATTACTATAAACAAGAACCAAACCTTAGGGAACCTTAAGTACATATGTAGGGCATTTAGAATAGCTAAATTAGAGTATCAAGGTCTAACAAAACCCTAAACACATCCTAATTGCACTTAATTAGCTTAATCATGCCTAATCACCACCAATTACCCTAATCAAACCATAATCTTTAACCAACCCCATTACATCTTGATTAGCCATAAGTCAAACATGATTAATGACCAAAAGACAAACTCTTAATCCCCTTTTAAAATATCTTATACCCTAAGGGGACAAGATCTTGCCTAAATTGGCAAAAAGGACACAAGGTGCATGTTTCCTATTTTGTACATTGTCCTTAATTTATCAAGCAATCAAGGCTTATCCCCCTCACCTCCTCTCACTTCCATAGCCTGACATCCCCATTTCCTACCCTCATTTTTGTTTTGTCAAACCCTAAACACACTTACAAACACTCTAAAAAATCTAAATACACAAAACTTCCATTCCTCTTCTTAGCTACACCAACCACCCTAGCGCCAACCATTATAGCTTCACCACCACCACTCCAAATCACTCTAAACCAAGTCTCATGCCCCATCTACACCCTAAGCTAACCCATTGATACACATACCCACCCTTACATACACCAAGGCTCACAACACACTCATCTTTAGAGGAACCTGCTACACTTTGCTCCAGTAAGCACTTAAGTTAGGTTTTTCCATAGTATTCTTGTAAGATAAGGCTAGACAATAATGTTTTCTTTGTTGAAACTTATTTTACAGCAACTCCATAGAAGATCTAAGGGTTTTAAGAAGGTCAATAAAGGTAAATATGAGAAAAACCACCTTTAGTAGAGGTTATAACACAAATAGGCTAAGTTGCGTAGAGTAGTGTAATTATTAGTAGGAGATCATCAAGTAGGATGATGAAACCCCTATTCCCCATGCATGCCACCCCTTGTATATTCTCTCACACACATTTTCACACACGTTTATGAAGTGACTAAGGTTTAGATTAGTAGAAACATAAGTTACTTAAGTCAAAACACCATAAAAATCAAGCGTTGTATGAAAATGGAAAGTTTAACCCTAGAAACCACTCTTGGCCACCACTTTCATTGAACTACCAAAACTGGAACTGTTTGTTTAGTGGATTAATAACTTGTTTAATTAGTGTTAAGTATGGTTTAGGACTTAATTAATCAAGTTAAGTAAGCTAAAGTATGGTTAAGACCCTAAATTAGCTTAGTTAGTGATTATAAGCTTAAGAAATGATGTTAATAACCCCAAGAACCATAAGGAAAAGATATGTAACCATATTAGAAATGGAAAACTTAAGTCAAAATGTTGGACTTAAGGGTTTAAAAAGATAAGTGGGCTTAAGCCCAAGGTCCAAAATAGTGATTTGGAAACAAAAAGTTCAAAAGAACCAAATTTTAAAGCCCAAGTAACTAAGTGACTAGATCTGAACCCTAGGTTAAAAGGGCTTAAGAAAAGCTATTTAAAAGGTTTACAAAATTCAAAAGCCCATGCAAGACACCCACCATAGGCCTTTAGTGATTTGGAGCCTTAAACTTAATAAAAAAGGCCCATTTGAACCTATAGGAGTATCACCAAGGCCCACTTTAAAATTTTAAAGTGTTAAGTAGAAAAAAAAATCATTTAAAATACTTAAAAAAAACCAAAAAATTATTAAATATAAAGTCTAAAGTAAAAAACAAGTCTAAGGCCCAAAACTAGGCCCAAATCCTAAAGTGACTCAACTCTTCATTTGGCCCACGACCTTGTAGGGCCAAAACAAAAAACTTACTGATTCAAAAACTTAAAAACAACTTCACCAAATGAAAGAACTTTTGAAAACGATGAAAACAACTATAAGATCACTAAAAAATGAAGTTAAAACGAAGAAGATACCCTTGAATTACAAAAAACAACTAACCTTGGGATAGTAAGTGGTAAGCCTATTTTAATTTGGGTAAAAAAGGATACTTATAAAACTTAATTATCTTCTTTAGGGGATCAAGAGTTTGACTTAGACACAGTAGAGATTCTTGGGACTATTGAGAATCATGGTCGAAAAAGAAACAAACCGCCCCTTACTTTGCTTATTTGTGCTTATAATTAGCAAAATACTTAAATTTTATCCAATAACTAAAATTGTTGTATGTTGGGGAAAATAGGAAATTGTATGTGTTTTGATAGATTGACTTTTGTTTGTAAAATTATCTTAAGTTGATATGAGTTTTATATGCTTGTTGTATTAGAACTTAAGGTCTTGGAGTGTCTATATATAATGATTGGTTACCCATAAACTAGACTATTAAACACTTGAGCCTTAATTAAACTTGTCATGCATTGCATTTTAGAACATGATAATAAGGGCATTAGCATCATGCAAAAAAATAGGGATCATGCCAAAAGGATCTTTATTGTAAATTATGTATTGAAAATTATTATCTTTACACGTATTTCGAACGATATGTTCCTGCCTCGACCTTTGAGAACTACTTGGCTTCAAGGAGTGGCTGCCTTCTGTTGAGGCGTGTCGTATCTACTAATTAGCGTGATATTAATGATAAGAGACTCAAATTCGATATAGATACTTGGATCTTGACATGCCAAAATATGTCCTTACCTGGGCAATGGGGGGTGTCAAAACTATGTTGTATAGGTTACCGGTAGATTGTATATACTGTTGCATTGCAATATGTTTGACCATGCATTCATACGCTTGTTTAATAACTTACTTGATATTACTTGTTGTAGAGTGGGTTTGGTTACTACTAAGCACGAGCTTACTCCCTATAGTTTATTGTTGCAGCAGGACTTATGGTTAGAGCCAAGTCACGGGATGCCTAAGGTCAGTAACACCAACTTGAATTAGGATGTATAAAAGTTGATTAGCTTGAGCAAACCATTTGTTTATAAATTGGACTCTCTTTAATTTCTACTTATTAATTTATTTTGTTTGCAAAGTGCTTAGACTACTTATGGTGATTTATCTTGGTACCGTATGGTTAAATTAGGGGAAACTTGAAAATTCCACCTTTTTATGTTATGCTTGTGATTTTTTAGATAGTTAACTTTAATTTATAAGTTCTGTTAATACTTAATACAATTACTGGGAGAAGGTTGTAGTTGTGAATGCTTATGTAGTACGCTAAAAGCCTCCAATCAAGGATGGTGCTTGATCTTGGATTGTTACGTATTACATGGTGATACTGCCATGAGTCAACCCCCTTTTGAGTTGTGAAAATTACTCATTTACTATCGAGCTATAATGAATTACAATAAAAATCCCTAAATTCACTTAGTTTTGTCCAGGGCGTAAGATATGCATATTTAATGGAGATTCGAATTTATTATTTTTGTTTCTCCTATTTCTCTTAATAATAATTCAAAATTTAAACCCTTTCCCATATAGGAGACATCTCGAGATTTTTTTTTTCCCATTCTTTAGGGTTTTTTTAATGAACAAAAGATACATGAAATCAAGTATATAAAATTGGATAAGCTACCTTTTAAAAAAACAGGAAAGAAGCTTTGAAGCTTATATATCAGAATTACACTCATTAGTTTGGGAAGAAAGGCTTGAAGGCTTGGAGGGGTATGTTGCCGAAATGTGCCATGTACCTTCACACATGCATCCTTTGTTTTTTCTTTCTGTTTTTTTTTTCTTAAGCACTACGTAGTTGAAAAAGATATTTAACCGCATGGCCATGTAACCTGCCATGGCAGGCAATTGGTAGCCACGAAGCATACGTAGCATTTTGATGTAGTACCCCACATTGGCAAATAATTTTTTTTTCTTTCTTTATTCTTCTCTTTTTTTCCTTTTCCTAAAATTTTCTCAATTTTTGTATTTTTTATTTTGCATTTCCTAAATTTTAGATTTTTTTCCTTTTTTTTTCTTAAGTCTTTTCTATGGGAAGGATTCCCAAGTTTGGGTAAGAATAGTGTTCATAGCTACCCTTCTTTAATGGTGAATTTTTAGTAAAAACGTTTCATAAAGATAAAAGAAAACAACATTTTTACCTTATGGAGAGAAACAGTTCCTAATGGCATTTTTCAAGAAGTGTAACAAGTTACCTATAGGTTAGGCCCCATTTGGTAAGCTATCATTAAGATGCATGGAAAGAGCTCTTTGTGGATTATTTAAATGAGACTCTTTGATAAGATATCTTTTTCTAAAAGGGGATGATAGCTTTGAGGCATATGGGGATAGGGTTTCTTACGGTCTATCTTAACGATACCCTTTGATAAATAATCCTATCCAACGGAAAAGATGGCATTAGGGCTTTTTAAAAGGTGGAAAGAGTTCCTTACAGTCTATCTTAACAAGATCCTTTGATGAGTAAACCTATTTGACAAAAATAACAACATTAAAGCCATCTAAAATATAGAAAGAGCTCCTTGTGGTCTATTTTAATGAGACTCTTTGATGAGATATCCTTTCTTAAGAGAGGATGATAGCATTGAAGCTATTTGAGGATAAGGCTCCTTATGGTCTATTTAATGAGACCCTTAATAAAATAACCTATTTGATAGAAACAAAAGGCACTAAGGCTATCTAAAAGGCAAAAGAGCTTTTTGCAGTCTATCTAATGAGCCCCTTTAGTGAGATGTCCTTTCCTTAAAAGGTGATATAGCCTATTGAGACCTTTTGATGTGAAAATATTATCAAAAGAGTTAACAAAAATTTGTAAAGAATCTTCTTGGCATTAAGAGCTTTGAGTGAGAGCCATACTTGGTTTCATTGTCACTCCTAAGCGGTAGATGCTTGTAAAAAGGGCCCCATAATCACTCTTTAGCTTAAGGGAAAGAAACTTGATGACTAGAAGATGATTATCATTATTCTAGGCCCGAAGAAGTGCACGTACAACTCAACTGACTTTTTTTCCCTTTACTTGGTCGATTTGAGGTCTATTCTGCTATTTTTTGCTCAATCCATCAATTTAGACTAGATTGTAAAAAAGGGGATAGATCAAAGCCATAATACTTAAGATTTTTTAGCAATTCGTCAAAAACATTGATTGATTTTTTTTTTTTTTTTGGCTCTTTTAGTAAGGATGTCTAGTATAGTATGAGACTGAAATTGGGGAGAACTTATCGATATGGTGAAGAATGGTGGATGATCGATCAATGTCGATAACTACTAAGGATATCTACTTTGCTCGCAAAGGTTGAAAAATCAAATCATAAATTATTTGAATTTGAAGGCAAAATCATGTGTTATTCCATTGATATTCAAGAATAATACATCTTAACCACATTAGTATTTACAGGATCCTTCAAATCTAGGACATCCATTTGGTATAAAATCAACACCCCCTCCTAACAACATCCTTTTTACTATATAAGGTCTTTCATAACTAAGAGTAAACTTTCCTCTGGGATCTTATGTATTTAGGAGGACCATTTTCAGCATCAAATCCTTTCTTTAAATTTCAAGGGCCATACCTTCTTATTAAAGGCTTGTATCATCTTCTACAGATGGTACTGCTAGTGGCATAATGTAATTAACCTCTTTTAAACCTACTAGGTGAAAAGGGCTCAATCTTCTTCTTGACCCTTTTTGGCTTCATCTAGCTATGTTTCAACTAACACCTTAAGGGAAGGCATTTCCACTTTAATAGGCAAAACCCCCCTTAGTCCCATATACAAGAGTAAAGGGTAGCAAAAAATTGACGTCTTAATGGAAGTCCCATAGGCCATGATACAAAAGGCAACATCTCGTACCGATCATCTTCTCAATAATCCTTTAGGGGTTTTAGTTGGAAACTTCTATTGCCCATTCATTTGTGGCCTATATGGCTTTGGAATTCTTATGAGTGACCCAAAATTGCCACATAATTCCATCATGAGTTTGTTAGTAAGATTTGTGCCATTATCTATGATGATTAACTTTACCTTTCTTACCAGGCGATTGGTCCTACTTCAGGAACTTGATTGCTGCCCCCTTAGTGAAATTCAGATAAGAAGGGCCTTAACCTATTGCAAAATAATTTGATGGCTACACAAATAAACATATTCCATTTAACGCCTTCAGGTGATCAAACCAATAATGTCTATTCTCCACATAAAAAATGACTACGATGATGACAAAGCATGGAACTCCTTTAGGGTGGGAAGGGAGACATTTACTTACTTAATATATATCTGGCACAAATGGCAATGCTTCATGTGCGTGATGCAGTTATATTCCATTGTTAGCTAATAACAGCCCATCACATAATTTTCCTGGTTAGCATGTGCCCTTTCATGTAAGGACCACATACCCCTTCATGTAATTCCTTAATTAAAGTACTTGGTTCTCCTTTATCTATGAATCTCAATAATGTGGTGTCGAACAATTGTTGATATCGTGTAGTACCACTAAGCAAGAATTAACTCGCTAGCCTCCTCAATGTTTTTTTACCCTTCTTACTTTTTCCTCCTAGATACTTGCTAGTCTGAAGAAAAACTATGATATCGTGGAACCATGGTTTCTCATCTTAGATTGCTTCAGCTTCCAAGCAAAAAGCCAATTTGTTTTTTACCATAATTTTTAACGGTTGAACTTCCATCTCAGCATATATTAAAACCATGGATGCTACGTAGCAAGGGCCCCAAAATTGGTTCAAGATTCTTGCTCATATGTGAAGGAGATATCTTCAAACTTCTTTACTAGCTCAGCAAGGTGTTGATGGTAAGGCACTAATTTAAGATCTTTCGTCTTGTTTTCACTAAACATTTAGAGAATAGTCTGGAGGAATCTCCATACACTTCCAACTCACGGACCCCCATATTTATGGTTGTTTTGAGGCTAAGATGTACACCTCATATTCTATAATATTGTTAGTATAGGAAAATGTGAGCCTAACCGTTATAGGGAATTGGCTTCCTTAAGGGATACTAATACTCCCCCTCTCCTCCCCCTATCCTACATCATGGATATTAATCACTCCATCAAAATACATCTTCCATTTGGAGATGCCCATATTGTCTTCTGTCATCAAGATATTCTCATCGAGGAACCAAACCTCCATTTTTTTTTGCTTCTTCCATTAAGGTATTCTTTTCGGTTTGATCTACCAAGACTTTCACCTTAATCAAACTCTAGCTTACATACCTTATATCAAACTTAGACAACCTCATTTTCCTTTTAGAGACTTTTTTAAATTTTGCCATTTAGAGACTTTTTTGATTAAAGTTGGTTTTTTTAGCCAAATACTTAAGAGGATCGTGTCTTGTAACAGTTTTACAACATGTATATTGTCTAAATTTAATGCATTGCCCATACCCGGGCATAATAAGTCCTTTATATCTCTAAATATGATGCGTCTCTAAGGTCATATACATAGAGGCTACACCATGACAGATAAAAGGGAAAGAAAGAAATAAAAGGTTTAGCAAAACCCGAGCAGCTATTAATTAGATATGATGCATCAACCAATTTTTTTTTCCCTAACCTTCACTTGATATGACACATAAGTGAGTTTTAGGGTCACTTGCTATTTTTCCCCTTATTGAAAGGAATAGATAAGAGTTAGAAAGAGAAGACATATTAGTGCTCCAAAGAAAAGGTCTAGATTAATTGTATAAGAAGTGATGTTTGCGTTATAAGTAAGTGAGACTTATATATGGCCTCCTTAGGTTTAAAATTTTAAAGAAAAGAAAAAAGTAGAAAAAATCACATTAATATAAGGTTTTCATAAGACAAATGCTAAAAGTGTAAAAACATCACTGTAAGTATAATGTACGGGAAGGGGATCATTTTGGAATATTGTGCTTAAAGGCATATGTCAAATTATGGTTTTGGGGAGCCTCAAATTGTATGTTTGGTTGTTCCTACGAATGCTAAATCTCTGGAATCTTGACAACTGATGGTTTTAGTTCGAAAAGAGGCAAGAATTGGATTAGAGAATTTGGTTTACTTGATCTAGGTTAGACTGGACTCGGACACTAGGCACTATTTTGAGGTCTTGACTAGTCAAATGGTTGTTTGCTTGGCTCAAGAAGACTTGTGGTATTTGCCTACTTAAAACTGTTCCTACCATGAACACAGCTTAGTACTTAGGGCGGGTGAAGTGTAAAAATACCCCAATTGACGTTGGAGTCCTCATCTTTGAAGTGGCCTTGAGCTTGTACTTATCAGTAAGTCCTTGTAATCCCTTAGCTCAACTTCTGGGAATAGGTCTGTGGAGTTGATTCCTATAATCTTCCTTGGGGTTAAAGAGATTTAGCCTCAAATTTATGGGGTCTTTTCTAGTTGGCTCTTCTTCTACTCATGCTTTAGCTTCATCCGAAAGTAAGGAATCAAGTTGGATACGTAAAAGTAGAAGAGACACCATAGTCTTCGGGTAGCTTAATTTAGTAAGCGTTACGATGGATTTCCTCAATACTTTTAAGGGACCATCTACTCTGAGTGATGGCTTTCTCTTCTAAGGTTTATGAACCTCTCTTTGTGAAGTTGGATCCATACAAGGTCTTTGGGTTGAAAGACACAAATTAGTTGCCACGACTACCTATCTCTTGCTGTCGTTTTGTTTAACTTAGCAATTTTTTTGGCTACATGTTAATGTAGTTCTTATGTCCTTAGACTCAATCGATCTGGTCTAGGTCTCTTCAAAGGGCGTAGGGGTATCAATCATGTTAAGTGGGATAATAAGGTTGAGGCCATATATAACCTTAAAGGGGGGTCTTGCCATAGTATTGTAGACATTTAGTTGTAAGCGAACTCCATAACAGGGAAACATAGGGCCCAATCTTCAAATTCTTTCCATAACAACTTGAAGTAGGATACCTAACGTCTTGTTCACCACCTCAATCTAGCTATCTATTTATGGGTGATTACTTGAACTAAAAAACAAGGTTAATGTTAAGTCTCCTTCGTAGGTCTTCCAAAAGTAGCTCATGAACTTAATACTCTATCTAAGACAGTGGATTTTGGAACTCCATATAGGTAGACAAACCTTTTGCAAAAAGAAATTAGCAATAAAATAAAGCATTGTTAGTTTGGTAGCACGGAATAAAGTGTACCATTTTACTGAATCAATCCACAATGACAAGGATTGAATCTTTCCTTTGGATGTCTAGGTTAACCTTAGGGCAAAGTCTATGTTGAGGTCGACCTAAGGATTAAATCTTTTATTCTCCATATGATTTTCCTCTCCTTTACCCTCTTACATGCATCACAACTTCCACGACCTTATGGACATCCTTACCCAAATTAAAGGGCCAATAGAATTTTTCTTTCAATAAGTCGGAAAATGCCCAAATAAGCCCAACTGTGAGCTTCCCTCACCATAGCATACATGTGGAACAGTTCAATATGCATGACCCTTTTCTTTGAATAGGTAACCATTTTTCAAATAATATCCCCAACTATAGTTCCAAACTTTACACCTTCAATGATAAGACCCCAAAATGGGGGTCCTTAGCAATTGCCTCACAATAAGGGAAAATCCCAACAATTTAGTCTACAAGGTGGTCAGTAAGATATGCTAACGTAAAAGAGCATTAGCGACTACTTAGCATTACCTTTTTTATACTTGATCACGTATGAAAAACCTTTCCATGAGCTCTAACCACTTGGCTTTTTTCTTTTGAAAGTTTGTTCTGGCTCCCAAGGTGCTTTAAGGACTTTAGTCTATATAGATCACAAACTCTCGAGGTAATAAGTAATATTGTTTATATAGTAAGAGCTTGAAAAAAAGAGTATATTTTCCCTTTTTATAGAGTAATTCAAGGGACCACCACTGAGTTTCTCACTGTGATAAGCAATAGGGCGACGTTATTGTATCAAGACTGGGCCAATGCTAATACTAGAAGCATCAAACTCTAGTTAAAAGGCTTTTCAAAATCTGGGAGAGCCAAGACAGGTGTTATGGTAAGTTCTCCTTAATTTCCCTAAAGCTCTTCTCAACTTAGTCAATCCATCAAAATCTTTTTTTTTCTTTGTCAATTAGTCAGAGCTACAATAATATTAACGATTAGATTTAAGGTACTAACCTGATGACATGCTAAGTTTCGAACTATATGGGAGATTTGTTTGTGAGCTCCTTTCGAATGGAAAGCTGTTTATAAGCTCTATCATTGCTGAAAAGTCCTATTTTTCTTTGTTTGGTCCGCCTTGTCATGCTAAGAACATCGAAATTTACCTTAACCGAGCTCTCAATAGGCCCATCTATGAATATTGATATCAAATGATCTATCTTGTACTATAAGTTCTGTCTTAGCCTATTAGTTGTACCCGTTATGCCAAGTCTTCCATTATATATATGTCTGCCCCGCTCTACTCTGGTCCCAGTTTGCTTTGCTTTTCCAAGTCTACCTTAAATAGCTAAGTGTACTTTGCTCTAACCTAATCAGGTCTGTCCTGCCCTACCCTCCTCCTTTGCATTACCAACTTTCCCTACTCTATAGGATTATCCCTGCCAATCCATCTACTTTGCTAGTTTTGTTATGCTTGATCAAAGTTTGTTTCAGTTAGCCCAAATCTACTCAGCTATGTTAAGATTGTTTTGATATGTCATGTTTGCACAACCATGCCAAGTTGGCTTGACAATGCTATGATAGGTCAATGTACCAAGTGAGCTTGGCCTTGGTAGGTTTGACTTGGAACATGTTGGCTGAGGCTTACTAATTGACATGTCGACTCGGCCATGTTAGGTCAACTTAGCAAGAAAATCAGCCCGGTCAAGACAAGTTGGCCTTAGTCAAGTCAAGTAAGCCTTAAATCCCTAATAGATCATTAGAAACGAACATCAGCTCCTCACTCGGGAAATCTCATTCGGCTATCTATTTTTCTTTTGTTATTGGAGTTTTCTATTTTTTTGTATTATTCCTAAATTACCCTCATGTTTATTTGATTTTCGGGAAGTCAATGGGGCATCCTTTTTGTTATTTTATTTACAATTTTGCCAGTATTTTTATGAAGGACACTTATATAAGGTTTTAGGTAAACTTTGACATATTAATAAAAAAACCTTTGAAACTTTTCACTTGGAAAATGCTTACTTACCGCGCTCTTATTAATCCCTTTAGCGAAAATTGTAGTGAGTAACCCCATCACTTAGACTGGTGTAACATATCTACGAGTCGTAGGTTGTATAGGGTCTTGTTGCTACGTCATATACAGCTAGATGGGTCACAGATTTGCTAAAACCTGATTTCATTTTCTTGTTTTAGTTCATTGTAGTTTCCTCTTCGTATGTCTAAACTTAGAGATGCTTTGCTTCATTGGTAAAGAGGGGGTATATGAAGTTGCATGAAGATTTATTCATGTTTGTTTTTAGTTTGGCTGCTATGTTCCTCCGTAGCTACTAGTTACTACACAATGGGTTTGATTAAGTAAGTTTTGAAAATCTTAAGCTATGAAGTAGAGATTTGTGGATTAAAAATTATGGTTCCTATTGTATTCTGTTCTCCATTGTGAAAACAAAGTAAGGTCCTTTTATATATAACCATGTGTTTAAGTGTATTGGTTTTAAGAGTTAAGTTAGAAGTGGGGGCTATAAGATTGAGCTACATTAATTGTGGGTTAGTGTGACCTTGAACTATTTTAGTGATAGTGGTTAGAATTAGAGTCATATAGGTCTATCACTAAATTTGGGATGGTGACATGCACGACCAAGTCATGAGTGTTGGGATAGAAACTGTTGTAGGGTGATGAGGTACATAACCATAGCGGTGAAAACTACAAGGGAAATTTGAGTTGGTACTCCAATTGTGAAGTAAGTGTCTAAACTAAGCCAATGAAGTGCGACCACTAGGTGTTAAGCTGTTGTACTTTGAAGAAGCCGTTTGAGTTACTATGTTGAACTAAACTATTGTAAGCTTCTGATCCAACTACTTTTAAAAGGCAATTGCCAAGCTGCTAGTCGCATATTGTGATAGTGGTAAGCATGTACCCAACTGTTAGTGTTGAAGTAGTTCTTGTTCAATGAAAAAAGGGAGGCAAATAGCCAAAACAAACCGAGAACTATGCAGTTATGGAGTCTATACCGTCCAAGGTTGCTTATTGTAAGTGTACTAAGGTGAAGCGATAGTATATGGTCTGAAGAGTGGGGCTTTATGAAGAAGCTAAAATTTTTAAGCTGTATCATCAAATTACTGATTAAAATCGAATATTTAAGCTACTATATCCTTGAAATTATCAAGCATTAGATAGTCATGGTCATTGCTGAGTAAACTTGTTGTAAGCCAAGCTAATTGTTGAATTAAAAACTTCAATTAAATACGGCTTATGACAATCAAGGAAGATAGGTTTTGATTATGACTATGAAGATATAAGTTTGAGAATTCCCATGTTTGATGGCCGTGGATCTCCAGAAAAATACTTAATTTGGGGAAATTTTGAGTCAATAAAGTCTTTGAAAAGTATCTATGTCCTAAGCATGAAAGGAATATATCTAAAGGAATAACTTCAAGGCCTTGCTAGGACTTTGGGGAAAGAATGTGTCAAGGCAAAGGATCCTTAAAGGGGCGAGTGCTTCATAAAGGGTCAATGAGACCTATAATAAAAGGAAAATTTGTATCCCTTTTATATCAAGATGATTGAATGAGGAGTTATCTACCTTGAGGCAAGGACAAAAGAGTATCTAAGAATTTTCCCTATGTACAAGACACTCCTACATGATGTGAATAGTAAGAATCTCTTTTGTGTATTATTCACGATTCATGAGAGGATTGAGGCCGGAGATTACCTAACGTGTTAACCCTCAAGAGTAAGAGCTTGAATGAAGCTGTTCAACTAGCCTTAAGAGTAGAATCTAAACCCTAGTCCTGACTACCCTGATGTATAAGAACAACTAGAGGTTATACTTGCTTAATTTGAGGAGCTTAGAGAAGAAATGAGGTAACAAAGGGACACTCGAATAGAGAAAACCAATGAGAAGGAGGCCTAAGGAAAGGAAGTAGGAGAAGAAGAAGTAGAGCTTTTCTAGAGAGGAGAGTAGTAGAGATGGAAGGACCAAGTTGAGTTGTAAATTAAACCCCTAAAGTTTCGAAAATGGTTCCATTACCTACTAGAGATGCCATAGATGGCAGCTCCATGAATTACTATATTTGCTTCCTCATATCAAAATCTTACATCCTAGTCCTCAACAAATTTACATAACATTAATATGAGCAGTTGTGGTGTTATACCTATGAGCTATTATTGACTATTGATTTGGGGTTTTACTAGGGTCGAGTGATGGATATATATATATATATATATATATATTGGGGATATGTTATGTTAACTCTTGGAACCTTGTGTTGGAAAGATTTTAGGTGTGTGGATGGAAGGAGGAAGAAGAATGGATTTAAAAAAGAAGCATCCAATTACGACAGATGAGGAGGCAATGAGATTTGAGTTAGTTAAGCTTGAAGAGGTGGAAGCACTTGTGATTGATGGGCAAACTGACATCTTACCAACGCAAGATTTATGAGCCTATGATCTTTTGTAAGGCCTTGAAATCGGTTACTTCCTAACTAAGGTGTAGTTGATCAGGGCTATGATGATTGGAAGGAAAGATCCATGATAAAAAGCTTGATTGATAGAGCTTATGATGAGTAGAGGGAGCATTGGCTAGTGATGACCTTATTACAGGAGCTAGAGTATTTTCCTATGTTTAAATTTCATTTACGTTAAAATTTGGGATTTAACCCCAAGAGATTTAGAGTTTCCAACAGCCAAGTTTCGGGTCGAAACCCCTTTCCCAAAAGGGAGGGATGATGGGATTTAAGGTACCGACCTGACAACAAAGCCAAGTTTCGAGCCCATAGGGAGATCTGATTATGAGCTCACGAATGGAAGACTTATTTATAACCTCTATCATTACTGAATTGCCTATCTTAGATTGTTTTTGTCCTACCCTGTTTATGCTGAGAATGTCTTATTCTACCCTGACCGAGCTCTTACACAAGCTTATTTATGAATATTGATATCAAAAGACTTGTCCTATGATAAACTTATGTCTTACCCTATTAGTTGTGCCTTGTTAGCCAAGTCTTCCTACTATACTATGTATGCCCTACTTCTGCTCTAGTAAGGTCTGCTCTACTCTTCTAAGTCTGCCCTAAATAGCTAGGTATGCTCTGCTCTAGCCTCATTGAGTTTGTCCTGCTCTACTAACCTTCTTTGCGTTACCAATCGACCCTACTCCATAGGATGTCTACCCTTTTTGGGGTTGCTCTACTTTGCTAAGTTTCACTATGCTCAATCAAGTTTGTTCGGCTAGCCCAAGTCTACTTTGCCAAGCTAAGATTGTTTTGATATGTTAGGTTCGTACGATTATGCCAAGTTGTCTCAGCTATGCCAGGACAGGTTGGCCATACCAGGTGAACTTGGCCCTGCTAAGTCAGCTTGGAATAGGTTGGCTAGGCCACCGACTGACATGTCAACTTGGCCTTGCCAAGTCGACTTAGAAAGATAGGTCGACCTCATTCAAGTCAAGTTAGCTTAGAAATTAGTTTTACCCAGATCAAAGTCCTAGAATCCCTAATAGCTCATCAACACCGAATATCAACTCCTTACCCGGAAATCTCATTCAGCTATTTATTTTTCTTATGTTATTTGGGTTTCCTATTTCTTTTATTATTCCTAAATTACCCTTATGTTTATTTTATATTTACAGGAATGCCACTAGGGCATCCTGTGGCATTCTTTTAGTTATTTTATTTACAATTTTGTCACTATGTATAAATATGACACTTATATAGGGTTTTAGGTAGACTTAACTTATTAATGAAAAAAATCCTTAAGACTTTTCTCTTGGAAAATGCTCATCTACCTACCCTACTTTTATCATCTCTTTAGCGAGGATTGTGGCAAGCAACCTTATCGCTTAGACCGTTGCGTCACATCTGACGAGTCATAGGCCATATAGGATCTTGTTGCTGTGTTATATCCAACTAAATAGCTTACAAACTTGCTAAAATCCTGATTTTATTTTCTTATTTTAGTTCATTGTGGTACATCTCTATGTGTCTGACCCTAGAGACGGATCAACTGAAGTTCTTGATGAATCTTCAATAGAAATAAGCATGACCATGGAAACTATGCACTTTAGTGATATTCTTTGGTATAGGCCACTCTAAGATAGCTTGGACCTTTTTCTCATCATCTCGATTTCCTTCTCTAGAGATTAACATACCCAAGAAAGACAACTTCTTATTGGTAAAATGTATACTTCTTTAGATTTTCAAACGGTCTCTCAACATGAAATATATCAAAAACAACTTAGAGATGCTCTAGATGATTTGTTAGGTCGGCATTATATACTAGTATGTCATCAAAGTATACAATATGGGATATCTATACTTGAAATCAATTTGATTGATAGCTCAACTATCGATGCACATACGCCAAGAACCATCTTTCTTTAAGACAAGTAAGGCTGATACGGCATAAGGGTTCATGCTCTCTCTCTCAGACCCATGCTTTACTAGCTCGTTCACTTGTCCCTTCAACTTAGCAACTTACTCAGGATTTATTTTGTAAGCAGGTTTGTTTGATAGAGCTACGCTTGGTTCGCAAGTTAATATAATGCTCAATGCCTTGGACTGGTGGTAGTCTTCAAGTAATTCTTCTAGGAATTGGTTGGAGAATTTCATCTATCAACTTTGGAACCTCTTCTAGTACATCATCTAGATCTCTCATTTCCATAATCTTCTAATCAATAAAAACATAGGTTCATTAGCTTCCCCAACAAACTTGAAGGTCTCGGCTTAACACTAAAGCCTTTTTCGTACTAATTGAGTGAGTTGGTTATGAGTTTCATTCACTTGGTTTAGGGTCACAGGTTGTAGCATTCTCTTCTTACCATCCTTAGTGAAAGTATAGGTGTTCTTATACCCATCATGTATGACATTTCGGTCAAATAACCAAGGTCTTCCTAACAATAAATGTAAAACTCCCATGGTGACAACATCAGCATTCTTTTTTTACTTCTTGGGCCCCTTTTAAATATTTAAAAAACTTCTTTAAAAAAGGGAGAATATGTATTCACCCAAAGTTATGGGGTTCCTATTGGGTGAGGTAAAAATTGATATAGTTTCAAGCATGGGCTTATCCCCAAACAATCATTCAAATTTTTATTTAAAACCCTTAACATTCATCCACAGTTTAGTTCTTAGACGAAGCTCTTAAATTTGGCCCAAGGTGTCTTGCCCAAAATGTTTTAAGTATAAGTTTTTCCTCTTAGAACCTTTTATGTCTTCCCAAATTTTTTAATCTTTGTCCCTTTACTTTTTTTAGAATTTAAGTTTTTTCCCCCAACCTTTTCTTGGTATGACTATTAAAGTGGAATTAAAGGGCATTACCATTTTCTCCCTTTCTAAAAGGAATGAATAAAAATTAGGGGGGGAAGATATAGTAAATGCTCTCAAAAAATGTGAGCCCCCCAAAATAGCTTTGGGTTAAAGTACCCCAATTAAGGGTTTTAAAAAAAGATTCTTCGAAATTTAGTCCAAAAATTTTTAACTAAGTTAAAAAAAAAGGTTAGTTAAAGTAACTTAATAAGTTAGATTTTAAAAATAACATCCTAAAAAAAATAATTTTAGCTTTAGAAGTTTTAGTTATTCAATATAGTGTAAAAATTGTTGGAAACTCTTAAAAAACGGGCCTTTAAAAAGTTAAAAAGGCCCTAAGGAATTAAAAATTAAATTTAAACTATAAAAAAAATAATAAGCATAAAATGTTATGTGAATATATATATATATATGTGTGTGTATTTTTATTTAATATACCCAGTTTATATAAAAAATATACTTGTAAATTAATAAAATTTTTAAAAAATTTTTAATTGTAATAAACCCCATAACTTTGACCTACTGTTTTCAAAAATTTAAAAATTTCCCTTTAAAAAAAAATATATTTATAGTTTTTAAGTTTAGTCAACAGGTATTTAAAAAAGTATAATAAAAAGTTGCTAATAACCACAAGAATTTTCTTTTCATTAGATTGATTGGAAGCATTTATAGGTGTGGAAATGTCTAATTATACCTAGACATGGATATATAATTATATAAATTAATTGAAAAATTTAATGCTTAAGACATACTCTAAAAATTGTGATTTTAAACAACATTCTTAGAATTAAGTTGAATCCTTATGACTAGGTAATGAAAATTAAAAAAGTAACTATATGGTTTTAATATTTCAATTTAAGCTCATTTATATGAAATTTTCTAAGAAGTATTAAATTTATTAAGTATAATCGCTATAACGTAAAGTTTCCTAATTTTAGATATAGCTTATGATAAATCCTTTCAAATCAATTACATAATCTAATAATTAATATTAGTGAGCAAAATTATATATAAAATATATATGAATAAGTCACAATAATTAATGAAACTTAACTATATATTATATGTTACTAATATTGTTACTAATAATTATATTAAAATTTACCTAAAATAATTATATGTGGGAAAAGAAAACTACGACTATGAATTATTTTTTATTAGTAATGCTAGCAGTAAAGAAATGGAATATTCTTTGAATATTCTAAAAGTTAGGATGAATATTAAATAAAATATAATATATAATATAACTTAAAAAAAAAAGAATAACATAACTGCCATAAACAAAATGGTGATAATGACACGAGATGCATGCCTATAAAACATTGCTTGTAAGCCATGCATTTCATTAGTAGAGGGAGGAGGCAAGAAGATTCAAGAGAGAAAGGAAGAGGGGAAGAGAGAGAGAGAGAGAAAGGAAGGGAAAGGAGAGGGAGATAGGGAAGACAAGAGAAAGTGAGGATATGAAAGAGGAAAAAAAAAGAAAGAAAACAAAAAGAAAGAGAAGAAAACAAAAAAAAGAAGAAGGAGAAGAAAAGAGGACTAGAAGATTTAGATTCAAATTTTCTGACATTCGATATTTTCAGGTAATCTTGTTTCTAGAATTATAAGTGTTGTATTTTAATTGATACTTAATAGTTATAGAAAAAAGATATCCATTATCCCATTAATTTTTCTAAATGAAGTATTTATTCGTACCATTTCTTTTTTTCTAACTTTAAACTTAGAATATCGATAGTTATAAGAATTATATATTATTTAATATTGATTCTTAAAATAAGCGGATCTTTAGTAATAATCCTTTATCAGAATTATTAAAATTAAACTATGTATTTTTACAAATTTAACATAATTACTTTTGTAAAACTTAAGTATATATGATTTATTATATTTCATCGCAAAATTGTATGGAAAAATATATTTTCCATTGCATAATGCGAGATCAATATGATATTAGTTGTTATACAGTTTTATCTATATACTAGGATTAGAAATATCCTTTAGAGATAATTTTTTAAGCAAAACACGTAACGTATATCGTTGAGTTTCATATAACTCCACGATATTGATCTTACTAAAATTTAATCACTTTAAGTAATAAAACAGATTTTTTTGAAATATTACGAAAAATATTGTCCTACAATAATCTTTACATAATTAAAATATAATATAAATAAAAAGTAATTACGTTTCGATACAATCAAAATGAATAAGTAGTGGTGAAACTATGTATATTAGATATTTTTAAGTAAATTTTTATAACTTATATGATAAAATAAAATACTTAATATAAAAATATATAATGTGTATGTATATAAATATATATTATATAGAACTCTACTGAATAGTTGTATAAAAAACCCATCTTAACAAGTAATTAGATAAAATCCAACATTTTCTTAAATCTTATGAAAATTGAATATAAGCTTTGGTATATATAGGACTTCTAAGTGAGTAATGCCATGATGTTTTCGATCTATAAGAGTGAATGCTTTATAGTATTTTGGGGTATTATTTTAAAAATATCTATAGACTTTGGTATGTATTTGCCTATATTGTAGTTAGCTGTTTATGCATATGCAGCGCTTGTAGTTGAGTTTCGATTTGTTGTGAAGGAAGTTAAGCTCCATGATATGATTATCTATAAATATTATTTTGCTTGAATCGTTTAAGCTTAGTTAATCACCCTAAAAATGAACTAACTTAAACTCAGCGTAACACTAACCTGATATGCATCGCAACGTACTAAGAGTAATAGCTAAGATTCTCAGGGTCAAACACGGACTCTTTTCAACGAGGATAGCTGAAATGATCTTTCCCTACCCTTAATTGAATTAAGTGACAGGAGAGGAGGTCACGGTAAGGTTGGGGGCCATGGTTCAAAGGTAGTTATGAGAGGAGGGTGTTCTCCATTATATAAAGCCCAAGTTTGATTTGATTCACGAGTACAGTGACATCAATCTCCGAATTAGGGGAGGCACAATTTTTCTAATCTTACGATGGACTGGATAATGTCATGCAATGGCATTTGCTTATACATGCATTGCATCTAACCACTTGGTTAAGAAAACCTTGCTTGTGGTGCTGATGCATACTTCTGTCTTCGCCCCACTTATTAAGTAAGTTATCGCTCATTATCCCTGTAATTTGTTTTGCAAGTTCCAAATGGATTATAAGTACCAACCCAAAACTAGAGTACTAACAAACTAAGATGAGTAGTGAAGTGTAATAAATGGCTAGTTATTATTTCTTCGTATTGACTTTCTTAACTTTTAAGAAAAACTACACAAAACTCCTTAAGAGGCTTAATAGTTTTTGATATTCTAGTTTGTATATGAAATGATACGAACCTGTACAATTTACTACTACTCTTTTGTAAGTTAAATTACAATTTATTTTTAATAAATTATTTTCAAAAAGATTACTCCGTAGATTTATATCAAACAAGTATTGAATTTGACGCGTCAAAAAGGTAGAGTCAAGTACACCTAGTATAAACTACATCTAAGATAGCAACTGTAAAAACAATTTCTATCTTATGATGGCTCACATAGTGGGCCCCTTTCCAACCTAAAGTTTTTTTCAGGGTGCAAAAAAATTTTGCATTGATTCAGACCCATTTATTTTTTAAGAATTCGCTTTAAAGTTTTAAATTTTTAAGAAAAAGGGTTTTTAAAGCGTTAAAATAGAATAAATTAGATGAAAAGGGGAAACACTAAGAGTGGGTTATTTAAAAAGGGTTTTTAAAACAACAAGTAAAACTACCAAATTTTTATTTACTTACATAAAGTTAAGGTTAAAAACAGAAAAAAACTGCCCTTTAAGATTTAAATTTAAACCCTTTTTTTTAAAACTAGTTATGATAACTTTAGAAAGCATCCTTAATCCCCTTGATTGATTTTTAAGAAAATTTCGGTAAGGGAATTGCATATAAAAAAATTACAATCAAATCCTTTAAGGTTGTTACTAAAAGTAAAAAAATTAAGGTAAATATGGAAAAATTAAAAAAAAAGTTGTGGTAAAACCAAATTTTTTAAAAAATCTGGGCTTTTTTGTGCTCACCCCCTAAAATTTTTCCCCTAAAAGAGTTCTTTAGATTATTTAAAAAAAATTTGGGGTGGGACCACTTATTTTTTTTAAGTATTGAGATATATCATCAATTTTTTTAATAAGCAATAACTGATAGTAAACCCCCTTACTATACTGGGGATATTGTGTAAAAAGATTAAAAGGGACTTTTTGGGGGGAAATTTTTTGAAAGTTTAGTAGCCACAAAGGGAAAAGGATTTTAAAGAAGAACCTTAGTACGTTTTTAGGGTTTAATAAAGTAGTGAATAGGATGAAAAATTTCGTTTAAGGGGAAAAAATAGTGGGTTTTAAAATTTTTAAAGAAGTAAATTGGGAAAAACCTATTCACAAGGGTTATTTTAAAAACCCGATTCTAGGGCAAAGTAAATTTAATTGTAAGAAAAACATAAAAGTTTAAAAAATTTGAACATGGTAAGATCAATCTTAGAGGGGGGGTTTCCAAGATAACAATAGGGTAAATAAAAAATTTTTTTAAAAGGGGGTTTACAAACTTTTTTGACAAAGAAAAAAGGGAAAAGGAAAGTTAATAATAACTAAAATAATAACTTTAAAACCCCTTTGTTTAAAACCTTGCAAAAAAAAATTTAGAACAAAGTATTTTTATTAATTAAAACAAAGGGTTATTTTGTAACAAAATAAATCTCAACCCCCTAATTCTTTGAAATTTTTTAACAATATTTAACGTATAAAAATTTCCCCTTAACCTAAAATATATCAAATGTTTTTTTCCCCAATTTTTATTTTGGGTTGACATAGAAATGTAATTTAGAAAAGCATGAAATTAAGTAAAACCCCCTGTTTTTAATTTAAAATTTAAATGTCATATGTATTAAAAACATTTTTTAAAAGGTTGTATGCAAATGCAAATGCGTTGAGTAGGATTTGAAGTTAAATGAAAAAAATTATATTTGATAAAATTAAAAAAACAAATAATTATAAAATTTAAAAGATTATTTTCATAAGTTTTCAAGGGAACCCCATTTCATTGTAGCTTTTTATTTTTTTAAATTTTAAAAAGTTAAACAATATAATAGTAAGGAAAATTACAATAGAGGGGATCAATTTTTGGGGGTAATTTTAAAAATAAAAAAACAATGTTTCAAATTTGTTAAAATTAAGGGATAAAACGTTTCGAAAAGTTCAAACAAAGGAATCAACTTTTTAACAAAGGGGTTTTTAAAATGAAAAATTTATAATACAAATTTAAAAAATTTAAAATTTTAATAAATTTTCCCATAAAATTTTGATCCTTTTTTTAAAAAATTTTTTAAAACTTTTTTTCCTTTTTTGGAAACAATTTTTAAAAAATGTTAATTCTTTTTTTTTAAATTTTTTTTTAAAAACGTTGATCTCCATTTGTTCCCCCCAAAATTTTGGGATCCCTTTTTCCTTTTTAATTTCTTCCTATAATAGAAAGGGGATGAAACGGGGAGTAGTTAAGGTACTTTTATTTAGATAACCCCCTTTAAATTTGGGCACCAAACATAGAATTTTCCCTTAAAAATCAAGATAAAATTTTTATTTTTTTAATCAAACTTTACAAATATTAGTGAATTTTAAATTTAAAAAAAAAAGAGATTTTGGGATGAATAACATTTTTCCCACTTAAAATATGAAGTATTTTCCTTTTTTTTTAACAAAAATAGCCATTTTTAAACCTATACAAAACCCTAATATTTATGCTTATGTAGATGAAAAAACGAAAGATACTTTTAAATGGCATGATGTACGTAGAAGGGAAAAAAAAAGTAAATTTGTTAAAACTGAAAATGAACCATCTCATTTCAACCTATTCACCTCTTTAATGAAAAAACAACTTAAATAAGTGATTTAAAAGATGCAAAAAAAAATAAAGAAAACGTACTAAAGCGATCCTATAATAGACACGAAGAAACAAATACCCTTTAAAAAAGAAATAAATCAATTGATTTAAATATGTTTTCCATTAAATGATTAGGGTTTTTAAAAAGTAAATTTGGTGTTTTTTTTAAAATAAAAAAGGAATTAAGCAAGTTATTTCCCAAAATTTTAAAAATACCTAATTTAAAAAAATGTAATTCCCAAATTTTGAGAAAACCCCCATCAAGGGCCTTTTTTAAAAAGCAATTTTTGTTACAATTATAAGTGGATTTCCCGTAGTTGAGAAAAAAAAAAAATTTTTATAAAATTTAGGGGAAAACCCTATAAATCCCCATATTTAGCATTAAAAAAGAAAAATAAAAATATTAATTTAAAAATTTTAATGGGGAAATTTTTTGAATTTAAAATTTTTTTTTTATCCATTTTTGGGTATTGTTGACTTGGAGATTGTAAAAATTAACATATGTAAAAAATAAAAAAAATGTTAAACAAATTTTGGTACCTGAAGCCCCCGGACAAAAAAAATTGGGAAATTAAATTTAAAACCGCAAATAAAAAAAGAAAATTTTTTAAAAAAAACCCCCCCCGCAAATATATTTTAAAATGAATTTTAAAAAAAAAACCCAAAGAAAAATTTTTACAAAAAAAAAATTCCCCTTAGTTTAAAAGGCCCCAAACCGGACCTTAAATTTAAATGTAAGTTTAAAACCCAAAAACCATGAATCTAGAAAATTGGTTTGAATTTACAATTTCCCGGGACCCTTTTTTGGGAATTTAAATGATTTCCCCAAAAAATAAAAAGCCCCTTTAAGGGGTTTATATGGTTTTTAAATACTTCGTACCCTGAAAATGTATAAAAAAAATTTGGGGTGTTACCATCTTAAAAAAAAGTAATTTTTTGATAGAAAAAGGCATGCAAATGGAAGTAAAATTATTTAAAAGTTTTTTGAAAAAACCCCTAAAAATGAAAAAAGCAAACCCCAAGAAAAAACCAAAAACCCCAAATAAACTTTTTTCTAAAAACAATAGAACTTTGCCTTTAAAAACTTGCCCCTTAACAAAAGCTTTTAAAAAAAATTCATCAAACCAAGGGGGAAAGACTCCCAAAAATAAGCATTAGGAAAAAAACCCCACCAATGTTTCTAAAAAAAAAAAAAAAAAAAGGGAAACGATAAAGGGAAGTAAAACCCCTTTAAAAAAAGTAAAACCCCTTAATCAAATTTTAAAACCGGGAAGGAAAAAATTTTAATGAAAAAACTTAAAAGTTTTTATGCAAAAGGACAATGGAAAACTATGTTTAAAAAAACCCAAAAATTTTTGTATAAAAAGTCAAATTTTCATAATAAATACCTAACAAAAAAAAGCTAGCAAAACATTTATAAAGCCCAAGTTAATAAAAATTAAACCAAAAAAAAAACCAAAAAAGGTACTTCAGATCGGGCAAATCACATATTTCACATCCAACATATAAAAATTAACCAAAAAGGGGAAAAAACAAGGGAAAGCCCCCCGAAATTACATTTCAAGTGCAAATGGAAAAAGGGGGGAATCAAGAATAGAAGGAAAAACAAAAAAAAATTAAAACCCTTTCAAAAATCGAGCTCTTTTTTAAAAACCCAAAATCCAATCTTTTAAGTTTTGTCAAGAAAAGATTTTTAAAAAAAATGGGTTTTTCAACAAACCTAATTTGATCGGGGAGAAAGTCAATTTCTTTTAAAAGGTTAGTCAAGTTATGGGGGAAAATTAAAAATTGAAAACCCACTATTTCCCTTTGAAAGGGAAAAGCAAAAGATTTGGGCTAAGCTAAATCTTTTTGCCCAAAAAAATAAAAGAACCCCAAATTTTAAAAAACAATGGAAACCCCAAAAACTTGCCTTGAAAGATAGAAATGCGGTTTTGGAAAAAAGAGGGAAAATACTTAATAATGATGTTGATAAATTTGTGTTTTTTAAAAGTCTTAACTAGAAACCTAAAGTTTTTAGTGAAAAAAGGTTTTACACTAGAAAAACCGGATAAGTGAGAACACTTAAAAAAAAGTAATGAAAATTTTTTAAGAAAAAGGAAAGTGAAAGGCAAGTGAAAGATTTCAATGATGAAATTAGTATTTACTTGGGCACCAAAAAATGGAAAAAAAAAAAAAAAAAGGGAAAGAAAACAGAAAAAGGGAAAAAGGAAAAAATTTTAGGCGCTTAAATAGAAGAAAAAGGGAAAAAAATAGGGAAACCAAGAGCTTTGGGAAAAAAAAAATGAAGCTAAAGAAAGAAAGGCATCTGGTTCCCTTTAAGAAATAAAATTTAGCAAACCTTAAAAAACCATAAATATAAGATTGAAAAAAAATTTTATAAATCCAGGGAAAAAAATTTTTGGATATGTGTTAGATCAAAAACCTTTCGGTACCAAAATTTTAAATGTAGGGTTGGTAACTATAAAACGTGATTCCCAAAATATGGTAGAAGCAAATAAAATGGAAGGGAAACAATCAACCCCGAAGTAAAAAGTACCAAAATTTTTAATCCAATAAGGGGATAAAAAACTGTTTTTTGGGCCCTTTATGAAAAGTTTTAAAAGGGCAAAACTTTTTTAAGGAGGGGGAGAAAAGAAAACCCTTAAAATTCCCCATTTAGAGAAAAAACCCTACCCAAAATTAGGGTCTTTGGGGAAAACTTCTTTGAAAAAGTTTAAAACCTTTTTCGATTATGTTTTTAAAAAAAAAATTAGTTAAAGTAACTTTTAAAAAAGTTATATTTTTAAAAAAAAAATATCTTAAAAAAAACTAATTTTTTTTCCTTAGAAGTGTAGTTTTATTCGATAATATAAAACTTATTAAAAAACCCCTTTAAAACCCCAAACCTAAAAAGTAACGAGGCCCTATAGAAAAAAATTAATTAAGTTAAAAAAAGAAAAATATAACAAAAATATACAAAATAAATAAATGTATTTTTATGAATATACATTTTTTTTAAGCAATAAAAAAAATACCCAAAATTAACCCCGAAAGTCCCAAAAAAAATATAATATGTAATAAAACCCCAAAGACTCTAACCCTTTTTAGTATAAACTTAGTTTGGCTGAATATCTCCTCTTTATTTGAAAAATTTATTAAAAGCATTTATAGGTATGGGGATGTAGGAAAATTATACCTGACAAGGATATACAAATTATATAAATTAATGAGAAATTAATTAAAAAATTTTAATATTAAGACATACTCAAAAATTATGATTTATAACAATGTTTTCCCCGACTTAAGTTGAATCCCCCAGAATAGGTAATAAAAATTAAAAAAAAAGTAACTGTATAGTTTTAATATTTCAATTTAAACTCATTTATCTGAAATTTTCTTAGAAGTATTAAGTTTATCGGGTATAATCACTATAAAGTAGAATTTCGTAACTTTAGATATAGCTTATGATAAATCCTTCAAGATCAACTATTGATCTTAATAATTATTATTAGTGATTTAAAATTATATATAAAAAAATATATGAATAAGTCTCAAATAATTAATAGAACTTAATTTATTTTAAAATATTTACTAATATTTTTACAAATAATTAGGTTAAAATTACCTGAAATAACGATATGTAGGAAAAGAAAACTATAATTGTGAATTATTTTATTAGAAAATGTTGGTGGTAAAGAAATGAAATATTCTTTGAA
The DNA here is from genome assembly GCA_024138005.1 of Lumnitzera racemosa. Classification (NCBI taxonomy): domain Eukaryota; kingdom Viridiplantae; phylum Streptophyta; class Magnoliopsida; order Myrtales; family Combretaceae; genus Lumnitzera; species Lumnitzera racemosa. The sequence goes on from JAMXBC010000110.1 coordinate 39,729, forward strand.
TATTCCCAAAAAAGTAAAATGGATATTAAATAAAATAAAAATATATATATAAATATAACTTAAAAAAAAAAAGAATAACATAAACCTCCATAAACAAATAGCAATGACTGTATGGAGTTGCATGGCTTTAAAGGCATGCATTTTCACGTAATCTCTTTTCTATAATTATAATTGTTGTTTTTTAATTGAAATTTAAAAATTTAAATAAAAAAGAGATATCCATTAAACTTATTATTTTCCTAAATGGTGTATTTTAATCCATACCATTTTATTATTTTCGAACTTTAAACTTTAGAATATTGATAACTGTAAGATTTGGGATATTATTGGTAAGGATTCTTAAAAAAAGTGGATCTCTTGTAATAATCCTTTATCGAAAAATATTAAAATTAATTATATATTTTTTATAAATTTAACATTATTACTTTTGTAAAATTTGAGTATGTATAATTTATTATATTTTTTTTACAAAATTATTTGAAAAAATATTTTCATTGGGATAATACAATATCAATATGATTTTTAGTTGCTATAAGTTTTTTTGTGTACTAGGATTAGAAATACCCTTAGAGATAATCTTTTAAGCAAAACACATAATCATATTATCGAGTTCATACAAATTCTACGATACTTTCCTTACTAAAACTAAATCACTTTAGGTAATGAAAAGATTTTTTATGTAATATTATGGAAAATATCATCCTACAAAAAATTGTTCCGTAATTAAACGTATTATAAATAATATTAAAGCACTTTTCGATACAATAGAAATGATATAAGTAGTAGTGAAACTACGAATATTAGATATTATTAAATAAATTGCTATAACCTATATAAAAATAAAATACTTAAAATATATATGTGTATGTATATATATAAGATATTAAAAAAATATATATGCAAGAGGTGTGCAAGTGGAACTTTGGCCCGCGGGCGACTCATTTTAAATTGCTTTTAAAATGAATTTGGGTCAAGTTTTTTAGCCGTTTAAAAAGGAAACCAAATGAGCCTAATCTATTTAATCTGTAGGCTAAAGTGGGCCGGTTTGAGTCGCTTGTTTAACTCATTTATGCCTTTAGCTCGTGGCGTGGCCCATTTAACTTGCTTTTTAAATGAGTTAGATTAGGATTAGGATTTTTGGCTTGTTTAAAAAGTGAGCCAAATGAGCTTAGCCCATTAAACTCGCTGGGCCCAAAGTGAGCTGGGCTAAATTGATCCGTTTAACCCCTTTGCACACTCTATAATATGAAACTCTACTGAATAGTTGTATAAATAATATCTCAACTAATTTTTATATAAAACCTTGATTTTTTTTTTTTGTAAATCTTACAAAAACTGAATATGAGATTGATAAAAATAGGACTTCTAAGTGAGTGAAGCAATGATGTTCTCGATTTGTTGGAGTGAGCTTCAATACAAGTTGGATCAATGCTTCATGTATTTTTGGAGTATTATTTTAGAATATCAGAAGATTTTGGTATGTATTTGCTTTTTGAATGTAGTTAAGTGTTTTTTGCATATGTAACCTTATGATTGAGTTTTGATTTGCTATAAAGGAAGCTGAGCTCCATGATATGGTTGTTCTGTGAATATTATTATGCTTGAATCCGTTTGAGCCTAATTTATTACTTTAAAAATAAATTAACTAAAACCTCAGCTTAACATTTAACCTGATATGCTTCGCAACTCACTAGGGGAAACGGTTGGGATTCTTGGGCCAAATACGAACTCCCTTCAATGAGGATAGTTGAAATGTTTTTCCTACCCTTAACCGAACTAAATAACAGGTAAGGAGGTTACGGCAAGGTTGGGGGCCATAATTCGAAGGTAGTCACGGGGGGAGAGTATTCTCCATTGCACAAGCCCAAGTTTAGTTTCCAATTTGTGAGTACACGAACGTCAATCTCCTCAACCAGGAGAAAAAGTCGGATAATTTTTCTCTAATCTCACAAAAAGACTGGATAACATCGTGTAAATGTCATTTGTTTTATACATACATTACAACTAACTTGGTTACAAACCTTTGCTTGTGTTGTATGAAATGCATATATCTATCTTTGCCCCACTTATTTAAAAAGTTATCGCTCATTTCTCTATAGTTTGTTTCGTAGGTTCCAAATGATTATAAGTACCAACCCAAAACCAAAAGAAACTAGTATACTAGGATAAGAGTGAAATATAATAATAAATGGTTGGTTTTTTATCCTTAGTATTGACTTTCTTAATTTTTAAGGAAAAAACTATATTGAACTCCTAAAGGGGCTTAGTATTTTTCAATATTCTAGTTTGTATATGAAACGATACATACCTGTAGGATTTATTGCCACCCTTTTACAAAGTCATATTTTCAAATTTATTTTAACAAATTATTTCAAAAAGATTACTCTACAGGTTATATCAAACAGGTATCAAATTAAAATGCTTAAAAAAGGAGAAGTCAAGTACGCTTAGTATGAACTAAAAAAGTTGCTATCTTAAGATAGCAACTATAAAGATAGTTTCTATCTTAAAGATAGCTCACACGATGGAATTGTCATGACTTCACCTTTTTGGGGCATGATAAAGAAAATGTCTATATTAGTTGGATAAGAGGTGACGTTTGAGTTTTTAATTAAGTGGGGCTTATATATGGCCCCCTTATGGTTACATTTCAAAGAAAAGTTAAAAGTAGGAAAATTACATATTAGATATAAAGATTCCTAAGACAAATGCTAAAAAGGAAAAAAAAAACATTACTGTAATAGTACAATGTATCGAAGGAGAAAACAAATTTTTGAATGTTGTACTCGAAGGCACATGTCGAATTATGATTATGAGCTTAATATTGTGTATATTCACTTGTTCCTACAAGTGATAGATCTCTAGCATCTCAGCAACTGATGGTGTCCAATTTAGTAGATGTCAAAATTGAAATGGAGGAATTGGTTGACCTAATTTAAGCCAGATCAGAGCTTAGATGTTAAGCACTATTCTAATGTCTCCCGCTGGTCAGATGGCTATCTGCTCAACTCAAGAAGACTTATTGTGTTTACTTGCCAGAAACTATTCCTATCATGACCACAGCTCGCTACTTAGGGTGGATGAAGTGTAACATACCCTAGTTGACGTCAAAGTCCCCCATCCTTTAAGAGGCCTTGAGCTAGTACTCCTAGAAAATCCCCTTTAATCACTTTTTGCTCAACTTCTTATAATAGGTTTGTGGAGTTGATTCTTATTAGGATTCTTTCTACTCTCCTTTAGTGAACTTACTTAGGTTGTAAAATAGCTCTTTCTTTCCTTCTTCATCTTTTTGCCTTAACATACATCCCATGGAATTGGTAGAAGATGGTAAGATATAGAAACAAAGGTCAACCAGGCTTCAAGGCAACTAAAACTAGAGGATTCATGAGTAGTTCTTATTTTTTGGAAGGCCTCTTCACATTCTTCATCCTAATTTAGAACAATGTTCTTTTCCTAGTAACTTAAAAAGAAAGCAGCATTTATCTGTAGTTTGATAAGATACGAGCAATATAGTTCAATTGCCTAATAAAACCCTTAACTTCCTTGAGTATGCGTGAGAAGGTAGGTTTTTAAAATTGCCCTTACTTTGTATAGATTGATTTTAATTCCCTTCTTTGCTGATTAAAACCCCAGCAATTTTCCCAACATGACCCCTTTAAAAGTACATTTTTCTAAGTTTAGTTTCAATTAAACTTGCACAATCTTTCAAACAATTTCCTAAATCACTACATGACTCCCATGTTCTTGGGATTTAGCGATTATATCATTAACATACACTTCGACTTCCTTATGCACACATCATGCAATAAAGTCACCATCGCCCTTTGTTAAGTTGCCAGCATTTTTAAGACCGAAGTGTATGACCTTGGAGGAAAAGATCCCCATGTTAGATGAAAAAGTTTTGGTTTTCTCTTTCCTCAGCCATTTTAATTTGGTTGCATCCCATCCATAAAGGAGAATAGATGACTTTTAGTAGTATTGTCTACGAAGACGTCTATATAGGTAGTAGGAAATTGTCTTGAGAGTGACCAGGTTTTTGAACCTTAAAATCTATACATCCCTATACTTTCCCTTTTTCTTCAAAACTAGCACTATGTTTTGTTACCTACTTAAGGTAATATGACACCTTAATGAATCCTACTTCCAATAATTTTTTAACCCCTCCTCTTTTATCTTCAATAGGACATCGGAAATCAAAATTGCCTAAGCTTCTGTCTTTTAGGCCCCTAATGTCTTCCTTATAGGTAATTTAGGGACAACAAGTGATGTGTCCAATCTGAGCATGTCCTCATAAACCATGCAAACAAATTAGAGTACTTAGCCAAAAATTTAATCATTTCATCCTTCTACTCTGGTTTATAAACACCCCCAATCTTAATGTCTTGGGGATATCATTTAAGCCCTAAATTAATCACTTCACAAGCTCATCAATAGAATACAACCCCTTTCATATTTTTGCCAACTTTCCCAGATTTCCTTTAAAACCAATTGACATTATACCAAATGACTAACCCAGTAAGGGTGGAAATGATTATTGATATTTTCATCATTTATACATGTGAGTATCCTTGGCTTTATCAAAATGTTAGATCTAAAAATATATGCAGTAACAATAAATGAATAAGTAAATAGAGGAGAAAAAGTCAGGCTAAAAGGAAAGGTCATTGATATATATATATATATATATATATATTTGGGAAGAACAACTAGAAAGGCAATTATTAGTGGAGTACTAAGACTTAATCATGAACAATGAGAATAAAAGTTAAAAATCATTAAATACCATGTCCTGTTGTAATCCTTTTCTCCAAAGTAGTAGTATTATTATTAATCAAAGGGAAGGTAAAAAAATTTTGCAAAGCCATTTTTGCCAATTTTTCAAGATGCAGAGTATCTAAAGGACAAACTGTAAGCCCCAAAGTTCAGTTAAGTAACCGAAGATTAAACTTAAAAACCCCAAGTTTAGGGCGATCGGCTAAAGGATCCGATCACACCCAAATTATAAACTATTGAGAGAAATATTTGTAAAAATGACCCCGTAAACTTAAATTTAAGAAAATAAAAAAGTAAAATAGGAGACTATAAAAATTTTCAAATTTTAAGCAAAATAGGTTTAATCATCGAAAATGCGAAAATTGTAATGAAATACTAATAATTACTAGAGAGATTATATTATACAAAAAATTTTTAGAATGACCAAAATAAAAA
>JAMXBC010000111.1:0-44933 GCA_024138005.1 Lumnitzera racemosa
CCTTCGCATAGGTTTTTTTAGTTTCATTTATCTCCAACATAGAAATTGATTAGACCGAACATAAATTCCCGGGAAAAAGTTTCTAAAGTGCAATAGGGCTCGATTCTGTATAGGATCCTTCAAATTTTAACAAAATTTCATCTTCTCCCCAAAATTTGAAATCTTCTTTCCAAATTTTCCTTTTTTTTTTTCCTTTGGGAACCTTTAATGGGCATTGTATTAAAAAAAAATAACGGTGCCAAAGAAAAAATATTCAACTTTATAAAAACTTGCTTTTTTCTAAAGATATAACAAACAGGGGAAAAAAAAAAATTTCTGTCTTTCACAAGGGGTTTGCGGGGGCACTGTTGGGGGAAACCTATTTTGTTTATATTAACAGTTTTATTGATAGACCCCTATATGGAAGGTTTACACGGGGTGCTAGGAAATTAACATTTGGGGGGAATGGAAAGTAAGGAATTAGGGGTACCTTTAAAAATAAAGAGGGTAAAGTGGCAGCATAATGGGGGGGTATTTTTTGTAAATACAAAAAAACCCAAAGGCTTTGGAGTAAATAAGAGAGTAACTGTTAAGGAAATATATTTGTTACAACAAAAGGGGAGAGGACGGGAAAAGACTTCCTTTTTTTTTACTAAAAAACCACAAATTTAATTTGGAGCATTTACTCTGAACTCTGGGTTTTTTTTTTGTCATCTCTTCATACCTAGCAATCGTCAGATAAATTCTCATAGACTAGGATTTTTTCTGCACATCATTTATGCTAAATCATGAAACTATTTTTCCACAAGTCAATAAATTTTTCCCCAAAAACATCATGCTCTCACTAGTTTGCTAGCAAAATTATCCAACTAAGAAAAATTAAAATAAAGGGGAAAACAAATTACTAAAAATTGTAATTTCAAAAAGGCTAAATTCAATTTTTTTTTTTTGGGTAATGTAATAAAAAATTTTGGGGAAACCCTAAAATATTATAATTACACTATGCATAATTTGTGTTTTTTTTTTAAAAAACTTTTTATACCTGTTTTCTACAACCATTGTTTTTAACATTAGTTGGACAGTCCCCCATAAATGGGCCAATAATTAATTTAATAGAATAATATTGTTAAAAAATTTTAAATTTAAAAAATTATAAGGAAAAAAAGAGAAAGAAAAAAGAAAAAGAAAAGCAAAAAAAAAAAAAAAAAAAGGTGGGTAGCATTGTTTAAAATTAAAAGATTCAATAATATATTTTATTAATTAATTATTATAGGCCCAAAAATATAGTGAAACATGTTTTGTTAAATAATATAACACGTAGTTATAAAACACAAAAGGCAAAAAAAAAAAATATGGGCGAAAGTGAAAAAAGGCAAAACAGGGATGTAGTGTTCATTCACCTCTCTAAAGTTTCTAAACTGACAAAAGAAATAACCATACCCACAGATATACGAAAAAACGCAATTTTTTTTTTTACAAGCTAGCTGATTATGGAAAAAATGTTTGAATGCTTAATTTAAAACAAACAGTTCCGCAACAAATTAGAAATTCACAGCAAGTTTACAACCTTCAAAAACACCACCATAGATCCCCAAATTAAAACCATGAAACCACCAAATAAAAAGATAGTAACCTAGAGCATAAAGAATCACGAGCAGGAGGTGGTTCATTGCTGGGGGGAAAAGCGCTTCCATTGCGCTAAAAACTGTAAAAAACAAAAAAAACGGGGGAAAAAAAAAAAATGAGCATATTTGAAAAGCATGAAGCAAACATTTTGCCCAATGTTTTTAGAGAATATGCTACACAGAAAAACTCTATCCCAAAATTTGTGCCAAATACCAATCAATTTTGACAGTTATTTCCCATTCCTTATCTTTTTGGGTGATAGACGAATCACGTAGAAAGATAAAAGCTTTGGGAAAACCCGCACTTCAACTAACACAATTCTTCCACGAAACTGGTATATGATATAAGGAGGGTCAAATTCAAAAACATGCTGCTGGAGGGGCAATCCAGTCCCACACAACAAAGCAGACTTTTTCCTATTTTTTTACACACTAACGAGTGCAACGGCGGGTGGGTTTATAAGAGGGGAATTTTCATATTTGGCCACCTAAAAACAAGTTGGGGCCCAATCCCTTCCCCCCAAATTTTATCTAAAAGTTAGCTAAGATGCAGAATAAAACTTAATCACTACGGGTTCCCAATGCACTTAAGTTTTACTAATAAAGTTATATTTTTTGTGGGGCAGTATGAAAGGGGCCACTGAATCCTTTTTTAAGGGTCAAACAAATTTCAAAGCAAAACTGACTCTTGCGTCCGATGCGTCCCTAAGTTGCTCTTGAAAGGGAAATTCAACATTTCAGAATTAGAAACTTTAATCCTAAGTATTTTTCTTTATTTTCAATTCACTATTTAAGCCAGCATTTTCTTTTTAGGGGCCTCCTTATGATCATTAAATTAGTGCGGACTTCCGCAACAAGCCCCTTTAAAAAAAGAGATTGAAATTTTACTTAAAAAAAACCCCAAACATCCATGGATTTGGGCCAAAAATCTGAAAAAATTTATTTCATCAAATTTTTAAGTTTTTTTATTCCAACTGCTCCCACATAACACAGGAAGAACACTCTATCAAAAGTTAGCCAAATATGTAGCATTGAATTTAAAAACATACATGAGAGAGATTTTTTTCCCTTTCTAAACCATCCTATTAAATTCTGAAAAATTTTTCATTTGCAAAATTCAAATCTTCAAGGAGCAGAACCCAAAACTCTTGGCCTGGACGAGAAAATTTTCCTTATTTCTTTTTCTGCAATATTCTTCTTTTCAAACGTAACCAGTATATTTCTTCTTAAATCAACACGACTTCAACCTTCAGTCCCAAAAAACATCCACTGATATGCAAAGACTACTCCAGTGAAGACAGACAAATTCATGAGAGAATGTTTGCACACAAACTCAACCTTAAAATTTAATCATCTGTGTTTGAAAAGAAAATTTTACTTAGAGCCCCCATCTTAATAGATTTTTTAATTTGATGAATAAAATTTTCTAAGGATGTTCCCGCTGTAAATACACAAGCAAAATGAACCCTGTAATATCCAAATGGGGAGCCTCCAATTCTTTGTGTATAAAACAGTTTGGGGGACCCCCCATTCCTAGAATCTTCTCTTTCATATAAGGGTGTGTTGGGGGGTTGTGCGGTGGGTGTGCTGGGTTTGTTTAGGGAAAAGGGGTTTTGGGCATGTAAGAAGTGAAAGTGGGAGCTATGTTGGGGACTGGGCTGTAGGGTGGTGAAATTTTTTTATGTCATGAAAAGTGTGCTGGGGGCAGTACAGGGGAAGTCATGTGGAACCGGTTTAAAGGGGGGAAGGGTGCAGAAGAAAAAAAAAAACCCAAATGGGGGCAGAGAGGGAAAACACTTCTATTTAGGGGAAAGAAAAAGAAGAGAAGGCGTTACAACATTCTCATTCTTTTGCTTTTGGGTTAAGCTGAGCTCTTGCTCGGGTATCACATTTCCCCAACACCCTCAATGCCTCTTCCCCTCACTTTTTCCATTCAAAACACTGTTATTAAAATACTACTTTTCACCCTTACACTGAATTCCTTTTTCTAACCGGTTCTCGCTTTTTTTTTGCGTGAGTTTCATTTTTGGGTTCAAAACTTTATACCTTAATTCATTAAATGGTTTTTCAATACTGACAATGCTCAGAAAGTTCCCCCTATTTGCCCCCTTTTCATTTCACAAAGAAAACAAATCCAACGAAATTTAACAAATTAACTTCCAACATGAACAACCACTGACACTCCCCAACAAATCCAAAGAAATTTTCAAGAGAAATGTCATAGCAAATTTACCTCGACCAGGATGATACAATCATTGTAATAAATGTCATAGCGACTCAGCCCAAACCCCCAGTCCCGGCCTCCAAAAAGCAAAGCTGCAAGTTAGAAATCCTTTAACTTTTTCTTTTTTAACAAGTGAAACATGCAGAATACAACAAAAAACAGCATACCCCAAAACAGCTATTTTAAAATGGAAAGAAAAGCATGAGGGATTTATTAAAATGCATTTTCAAGGCAGACAGGGACCCCCAAATTATTTTTTAAATTTTTTTATTATTTTTTGGGTGGGGGGTAACTCTAAAACATCAAATAATGGCGGGGAATAGCCTTTTTTTCTTATAAATTTTTAAATAAAAAAAAAATTTGAAAATTTTATGGGGATAAAAAAAGACAATACTAGTTACTATATTTGAAATTGAGCTACAAGAGGAAAAGAAAAAAATAAAAAAATAATCATGGGGAAAATTTGGACTAATACCTCATCACAATTTGGGTTTTGGAAAACACCTCACAAACGGGTTTTCAAATTAAAAGGCAGGTTTTAAAACCATTTTTAAAAATTTTGGTATAAGTGAATTTTTCTATGTTTAGCTTTCAAAAAGGCATAGCCTCTCTATGTCATGAAAAATGTAAAATGTAGCTTTTTTTTTAACCACAGACAGAGATATGGCAAGTTCTTTTAAAAAAAATATCCTTTCCTCCTCTAAACAAAATATAACGAAAGAAAATTGGTAATGACTTTTTCCCTTTTTAAAAGATTTTGACCCGGGGCAGAACAAAATTAAAAATTTGGCTTTATTGCTCATATTTAAATTTGTAAAATGAAGAGAAAGAAGGGACCATTGATACAATCCTTGTTAGTTTAAGTTCATAAATAGAGTAAGGGGAGGGCATATTTGAAATGGGGCAAGCGGAGTATTAAAGGGGAGGGGTGAGTTAGATAGAAAGGCAGAATTTGGGGTTAGCCGGGATTAGTTATGTAACAATTGGCTCAGAGTAATCTTGTACTCGGGTGTGGACTTTAGCCATGGCCTCAACTTTGAGAATTGGGTTTCTTGTAATAAATTTTTTTACTAAAAAAATCAAAAAAATCTTCCCGGTTTCGGTTGTTAACCCTTTATTTTATAAATTGGAATTTGGAAAATAATTAGGGTAGAAAATACAATTGGATTTAGGGAAAAATTTTGGACAAAAACCTGGGAATTTTGGGGGGAAAAAGTTTATAAATGGGAAAAAATTTTATTGAATTAAAAATTTGGATTTTGGTTTTGGTTTGTTATTGAAAGCGTCAATCACGGGCTTTGAGTTGCGGGGCACCATACAATAAACCTACAAAATTTTGATAAAATCGCTGAAAATGAAAAATTAGAGGGAAGTAGTTTTTCTTTGGGTTTAAAAACTGTTAATTTCAATTGCATCCTTTATTTTGTCTGGGCTTTTCCACAACTTTTCTGATGACAAATTCCAGCAATTTTTTGGTTTTATAAAAAAGGATTTTCTTCACGGGTTTCTTGGGGATTTCATAAAGATGACAACCGTTTTTCCTTGCTTTCGTAAAGGGTCTGCTATTACTCCAATTTTAATTAATATTCCAGTCAGAGATCACATGTTGCCACGGTTTTGGACAGTTGAAATTCTACTAGGTTTGCATCTCTTTCACGATTCATTGTGTTGAATATGGGACAAAAGGACTCTTTTGTTCAAATGAGATAAAAACTGCATCCCACAATCCTTATACTTCTATAACGCCAACACTTTATTGTAAATTTCCCATGGGGAATGTTTATAGTACATAGATTGCCTTAAAGGGGGGAAAAGTTGGAAAATCCCAGGCACGCTGTTACTGTTGCAACAACCCAAATTTCTGATCTTTGGTGATGTATACAACGCAAACATTTTTTTATCTGACAATGGGTTTTTTTTCTGTTCCTTTTACAAGGGAGTGGAGACCATTGCACTATTTTTTTACATCAGCAGTTGCAAAACCTTTTAGGGTTTTTTGCAAGATCCAGCCATGTTTACACAAAAAACAAATCCTTTTAGTTGGGGGAGGGTAACTATGTTCCCCAACCGGCCTTAAGACAAGGACCTTTCAAAGGGGAACAATTTTAAAAATCCTTATAGTATTATAGTTTTTAAATAAAGTAAGGAAGTGACATATTTTTTAAAGAGGAATGATATTAAAAAAAAGATTTTGATTAGAAAGAAAGGGAGATTTTTGGTTGGGGAAACTTGGATTGTTGTGAAGAATTTGGGGATAGTTTTTTTGTACTCGGTTTATTTTTATTTTGTAATCTTTTTTCAAAAATATCAAAAAAAAATTTTTAAAGTTTTTTATTGTTAATCCTTTAGTTTGATCAACCCATTTTTCACTTTGAAAGGCATCTGAAAAAATTTGCCTCCTGGCATGCATGCATTTCGGGACGGATTTTAAAAGGGGAATAAAACTCCCATGTGGGCTTGACTATGCTGGATGCAGGGTTATTTTACAGAAACCAACCAACAATAAAGAAAAAAGAATGAAATTTTTTGGGAGAGTGGCAAAGGGCCCCAGAGGCATTACAAAAACCCCCCATTAACATATGTACACGGGGTGGAGCTTGTCCCCGGGAAATTTCAATTTGCCATCAGGGTTTTTATTCTTTTTTTTTCCAAAGAAGACAATTAAAAAAAAATTTTTTTTGTCAAAAAAAATTTCTTTGGGGGGGTTTAAAAAACTGGGTTAAAAAAACACAAAATTTTATTTTTTAAGAATTCAATATTATAAATTCGGATTTGCACCCATCCGGTTTGCCTTGAATTACCGGGCCCTTTACAGAAAATAGTTATTTGAGTTAAAGCGTAAAATGCATCTTAAGCTTTTTATTTTTTTCCAACTTTAATTATCAAAGCCATAAAAGGGCAGTTTTCCAAAAAAAAACTACCACTCATTTAAGGCAAAGCCACCCTGCTTTCAAAAAAATTTCATAATTTAGGCAAGCCCTTGTATGGGAAAACAAGTTTTGGCAATCAAAGCACACAATGCGTGCAAAAAATCCAAACGGCTAATTTGTAATTTTACCTTATTTTTAAAAACCCACCTAATGCTTTTAATTTAAAGGGAAAAGATCAATAGGGGGAGTGAAAATTTTTAAGTTCTCAACCTTTAAAACAAACCTATAATTAAAAAGCAACTTTTACTCCCCTTTAAGTTAATTAAAAGATAAAAAAACAACTTTCGTTCAAGAAAAAAAATAATTCCTTCTTTGCCGTGCCACTTCAATTGCTTCCTAAAAGTACACAGTTAAAATACATCTATGTGTGAAACAACTTAGGGAAAAACTCCGTATGATGGAAACTAATACCAAATGGACAGAAATGGGAAGGGCAAAACCCATTTTCCAAAAAAAAGGCATTAACTTCCAGAAAAACTTTGTTTCAGGGGAGCACTGAATCTAAAAAAGGTTTTTTAAAATAAAGTATTTAAAGAAAAGAGGAAAGGGGGGGAAGGGAAAAAAAGGAAGAAAAGAAAAAGAAAACCGTTAGACGGAATAAACAACCCTCCTCAATTGGCCCCAGCCCATAAATCTCCCCCTGATTGGTCCACCACCCCCCTGCAAAAACGCAATCTCATGCAGCTAATGTCAACATCTCAAGGCCAAAAAAACAAAAGTATTTCTTTTGCCTTCATAAACGGCCAGCTTTTTTGGAAGCTTGAATGGGGCAGGGGCTTCAAAAGGCAGCCCATAGCACCGGGAGTAACAATGCTAAATGATAGTGCGACAATACTTTTATCACTCAATCCATTTAGTTAAACTCTGCTTTCTTTAAAAAAAATAACTTCAATCATGTTTCCCATTAGATTGCCCCAATGGTGCTCATTTCCTTGAAAAGGCGGACAAATTTTTTGTCCGGGGCGGTGAGTTTATAGTTAACCAGATCAGTCCCATATCGAATTTAAAAAAAAAAAAAAATAAAGGTAAAAGAAAGTCCCAAGGGCCCGGGGAAATCAACAGGAAAGGAAAATTTCGGCCTGATACTCCTTCATTTGGGGTGGGGGTGAGAGGGGTTAACTTTCTTTGACCACAATATCCACACACCATTCACAAAGCCCAAACGCTAAACACAGCACCGTCAATGGAAAATCATGTCAATAACAACATTTTCATTAGATTTCAGTGGACAATGATAATGTAATACGCATTGGGGGATAGAACCTGAAACATTTAACACCCTTTATAATATCCGTGCATTTTTGCATAAAAAAAGCTCCGAGAACATAAATAAAGAGGCAGCAAACTCCCTTTCCTTTTTTCAATCATTCAGCAATAAAGTTTATAAACAATGTATCCACTCCAAACACATTTAAAATTTTATGGACAATAGCATCAAAAAAAAATTCAAGAATTTGATTGTTTGCTTTATACATCAAAAAATCATTTTGATTATTTAAAATCAAACAAAAACTCAAAAAACCAAATTACCTCTTCCACCATAAACAAGTACCTCTTTTCCACATGGTAGCTGATGGCCAAACTTGGAGGGGGCAATGACCCATATAGAAGCTCCATCCACTCAATGATCTGTTTGGGGAAGAAATGGGTCGGTCCCCTAAAGCATGTACAGACAAAAAAAAAGGATATTAAAAACTCCTAAAAAAAAAAAGGTTGCTGATACTTTGCGGTAAGAAATAAAAGGAATTAAAAAAAAACACGAACTTACATATATTCCAACATATTTATATAAAATTTGGTAAACCCACTTTCCAACAAAAGAAGGAAAAAATTGAAGTCAAAATTCAAGGGAAATATTGTGCAAGATATATACATCTGATAACCATTTTTTTCCATCCCAACCACCATACCTGTAAAAAACCCATACCCTAACTAAAGAACAATATAGAAATAGGTTTATAACTACAGCAAAAGTACCCACATAAAAATCTTCTGGTTCCAAAGCAGAGGCTGCAGCAAAATCCTTGCTGAAGGGCAAGTCCCCAAAAACTGGTCAACTCTGCCACTGCCATAAAAAAACAAAAAGGGCCAACATATTTGGATGGAATGCAGTCAACTGAGCTAAATCAAAGCACACTGATTACCAAGTAGATGAACACAATCAAATTAGAATTTTAAAGTGCGAAAAAGGGAGTTACCTGTATCTAGACCCCAAATCCCCCAAACTAACAGTTCAATTCTGACAGCATTAGCATGATTTCCGGGTTTCTAAAAAAAAAAATTGAAACTTTTAAAAGGGGTACAAACCTTTTACCCCCACTCGGCCACCAAAATGAACATATACAATCAATTGCAAAGGCTTTCATAAAAGCCGGGACAGGGACCCAAATTTACCATCAAACCACTCCCATACACCCGGCTGAAACCATAACTTATTTTTTGAAACAAACAGAGGAACATCAGTAAATAATCAAAACCCCAAAAAACCCCACAAAAACTAAACAAACAGTTCTTGAAAATCGCTTTAAAGGGAAAAACTCCAATCCCAATAAAGCAGCAAATAATAATACAAACAAACGACTAAAAGTCCATTTTCATCATATATAAATCAAGATCAATTTTTTTCCCAAACCCTTTTTGGGTTTTTTGTTCATACAAAACAAAACCAAAGTACTGCATCCTTCCAAGTCAACTACATATCATCACAAAACAGCAAATTTACTGGAAAAAGTTTAGCTCACTAAAACCCAACCACATACACCATAAAATGTACATGTAATGGGCAGTCACCTTTTTTTTTTTTATCATAATCCAACATATATTGGGGAAAACCAAAGGGAATACCTTTTGGGGGAACAAAAAACTTAACCCAAAATTTTTCAAGAATAATTTAATAATATTTTTGATAAAAAATAAATAGGGGGTAACAGCTAATGCCTTCATGTGTTTAACCCTTAAATTTTGAAATTTTTATGTTTAGAACAAAATTTTCAAAAAAAAGTGTTTTTAACTCCTACATGACCTTTGCCCTTTATATTGCAAATTTTTCTGTTAAAGTTTGGTACTTTTTATTTTTATTCGAAGCAAATTGAAAATGGGTTAAAAACTTTTTTTTCCAAAATTTAGGGAGTTTAAGGAAATTTTTTCAAAGAAAACGTTAAGCTCACGAAGGTCTCATCATCAGACCCTAAGATTATTAAGAGGGGAAAAAAAAAAAAATCCAACACATTTTGCAAAAAAGAGATTTAAGAAATTCCCATTTTTCCCCACTATGTCCGTGACGTATTATTTAAAAAACGACTGCAATGACTTAAGATTAGTTAAAAATCAAACCCAATCATGAATATTAGCATACCGAAGCTAAACGAGATGTCTTTTAGGAATTTTTTACGAGAATCCTCCAAACACCACAAAATTTTTGATTTCCCAATGTTCACCGCGTGGTCCCCTGTACAACACAAAAACACCATTAAAAAGAAGACATAATCCCAAACATAAAATAAAGCCTACCTATTGATGTATGTAAGAATCGTGGGTTAACGTATGCGTGAAGCCATGGGGGCAAAAAGAAAAGAGAGGAAACATGATTACCCCGCGAGGGGGGGAACAGGACCATGAAATCAAGGGAAAAAGCTTGAATCCAGTAATGCATTTCGTTTTGTTATGGTTTTCGGGTTTTTAAATCAAATCGTTATGTTTTGCGTAAACACTGTAATCAAAATTGGAGAAGTCAACATTTAAAATGGGTCGAAAGACATAAAAAACTTCGAGAAATTCTCGGGAAATTTATTTAGGCGGATAAAAAAGGGAAAATGTTGTTTTTTAAATTTCAATTACTTTGGTTTTAAAAATAATTTAAAACTGATGTAAGTCCAAAGATAAAAAGATCTTTTAAAAAAATATAAAGCATTGAAAATCAAACTATGAAAATCATTGTCTTTACGTAAAAAATAAAAATACAGAAAAAAAATAATTAATCTCTCATAATTGACAACTACTCATACCTAATTCTTTAACACAAAAGGGAAAAAAAAAAAATACAAGCTTTACATCAGTGGGATTTACCGAACACTTATATAATAGATCTCAGATAAATACAACTTTTTATTTACTAATTTTTGTTTTTTGGCTAAAAGAAAAGAAGATCTTAATAATTTAAAATTTAAACAATGTTTCAAAGAAAGAAAAATAAAAATTATAAATATAAATATCTTTTCTTAAACAAAAAAATTTTTTGGGTAAAATATTTTTAAATTTATCCCCCCTTCCCTTCATTGCTGACGTGGACTTTTTATCAAGAGTGCTTCATAAATAAATTTGTGGAATGTTTAGAAGGTTAAACGTTTTTAACTTTTTAATGGACAAAATCACAAATTTCTATTATTAGATGGAATTCTATTATAAAGCCTTTGCATGTCTTAATGGGGATATTTTATTACGTGCTGGATATGTTTGTGTTAATGATAAAAACAGAGATTGAGAATAATTGTTGTAAAATTAATTGAAAAAAACGTAGACACTTGAAAGAGAAAAAATAGCTTCGTAATATAATTCAATAACCAAGAGTTATAGGGTGCATCAAGTAATGTTATGCTTTTAAAAATTTTTTTGTTAGAATTTTGATGGAAAAATGCTTCGATAGCTTTTAAAATGTTTTGTTGAAAATTTTTTGATGGAAAAAGCTTCGATAAAAGGGACTAGTTTGGGTTCTGCTAGGATATTTTTGGAAGTAACTTAACACAGGGGATCGATATTTTTTTCAAGTGTGAATTTCACGAAGGACAGCTCATCTTTTGATTTTTATTAATGTTTTAGATAATTTTCACTTTGAAAATAATTTGCCTAGTTGTTCATCTATAGATTTTCTTTCTCAAATTCTACGTAGAAAAATGTAGGTATTTTGCTCTCCAACCCCTTTGTCTTTTGTTGTACTCTTATTTCAAATATAAATTTTCCCTTTTGGTAAATCATATAGAATTCATTAGATTTGTTCCACACATTCCCCCATTAATTTTTGCATGTTTAATTACCTAACAAAGGGCACAAACTTTAAGCTACCATAAGGGTTTTAATTCGATAAAATTAAAATCTTATTTTTCATGTGTTTTTTTTGTCCTTACTTTTATTTTTCTCTTATCTTATTTTTCCAAAATAATAAATACCTATTTTTGGTCAAGCTAAAGCAAAAAGGGGCATTTTTCCAGAGTACATTTTAAATAAATCTACACCTATTAGTTTAAGAAAAATTTCGTGAAAATTTTTTATATCCTGTTGTTAAGACTATTTGCATTTTTTTGAGTTCGGCATTTTAAATTTGGTCACGTCCTTTTGATAGAATAAAATACACTCATAACTTTTAAGTTTGTTACTTGTAAAAGTTTTGTTTGCTTCAATTTTTTTTATAAGAATTATTTTTAAATTTTTTCATTGATACTTTGGGGCCCCTTATGCGCTTCTACTTTAAAGGGCAAAGTATTTTCTTAAAATTTGGATAACATGCACAAGTCCTTTAGTAATCTTATGAAATCAAATGTGATGTACTTATATGTTCTTTTCTTTTTTAGTTAATCCCCCCCAATTTGGGACATAAAAATAAAAAGTTTAATTAAAAAGGGTTAAATTTTTTTTTTAAATGATGTTTCCCTCACTCAAGTTTTATACTTTAAATTTATCAGTGTTACATTTCCACAGTAAAAGGGGTATTGGGAAAGAAATATCTACTGCTCAGCTTTTTTTTTCAATCCCACTACCTTGTGGTTTATTACACTCCAAAACCTAAAGTACATAATCCACCACATGTTCTATTTTTATTGACATGTTTACTAAACTTTTCCTAAAAATCTCCAAATAATTTTTTTTAAGAAAAAATTTTACTTTAAAAAATCAACATAAAACTAAATAAACTTTACAAATTTTCTAAACAAATATTTACAAATTGATGCATCTCTAGGGTCAAACTTATAAAAAAAACACCACAAAAAGCGAATCGAAAGAAACTAAAGAAAAACTAGCAAAGTCTAAGTAATTACCAAATGGATATGACCACCACTCAATTTTGCTAGGCTTACAACCCAAACTAGATATGACTCACGAGTCCAAATTGAAGAGTCACCTCACAACTATTCCTTACAAAAAGGGAATAGATAAGAGTTGAAAATTATAATAAGAACACAAAAGTTACTCAAAGAAACATATAAAACCCATCTACTAAAATTTCCTTTACATATATGAAAAAAAAAAAAAAGATATCCTTACAATTAGGTTACATAATATATACCAAAAAGGATAAAAGAGAAAAAATATTAAGTACGGAAGAGAAAAGAATCCTTTTAAAGTGTAACACTAGAAGATATGTGTTACGCAGTAGTTAAATGTTAGAAATATAGTACAAGTAGGCAAAAGAGAAAGAAAATTTATAGTCAAGAGCTAACCTGATCTGGATCAAGTCGAAGACTAATCTGTCCTTCTGTAGAGAAACCCAGCTTAACTGGGGGTTAGATGTTTATGGCCAACTTGAGGCTCGATTTGGGCTAGTCTTGGGTTGTCTTATGGGATAAAACATCACTACTGAGAAAGAGTAGGTCTAATAACATGTGAGGGTCCAGTAGTCCAAGTAGGTAAGGGATCGAGTCAGGATAAGAACCTCCATCTCAGATATAACCTTAAGCAGTATCTTCTACGTGAGCTTTAGATTCCTTTAGCTTAGCGCGGTAATTATTCTAAAGGCCTGATTCCTTCATAAATCATGTAATGAAATTTTAATTATCCTAGTTCAACTCATAATTTCACAATAAAAATTCTATTTACCACTACCCATCTTGAAATTTTTAGTTATCATATCCAATTTGACAACTGTGTAAAATTCTAGTCAACCGCTTGCACTTGAAAAATTAATACTAGGTGAGTCAAAAAACCCCAAAATGAAATACACAAACACATGCTAAGGCAAGCATTTACATTCCACATGCATATTAACAAACAATAAATGCAACATGTAAAGTTTAATATCTTTGTTTTTAGTTACCAATAACATATGGGTACTCACAACCTCAGCAACACAATATATTAAATACCATATAATATTACATTAATCCCTCCACGATACCCTAGAAATCAAAGATCACCCTAAATCTACTCAAGAGCTTTTCCATGCAAAACTCTACTCAAGAAAACTGTCATGCAAAGATCATAAGGGACCACCTAAGTTCACCAAACCTCCTATCCCTTAAGCTCAACCGAGCATAAGCAACACTGCTTAAACTAATGTCCATTTATTAATTGGTTTTAATTAAGCAACTAGCCAGCAACTCAAACAACAAACAAGTATCCCATACCTGGTTCCCTTGACTCGATAGAAATTGATTCAACAACCTCTTTAAAACCTATCATAATTTAAACACCAAATCTCATTCATAACCTATACTTATACTAGAACAAAAACAACTTAGGGCCTTATCTTGTCTATACCACATCCATACTCAACTCATAACACCTTAAGCTCCCACTTTTAACTTAAATCCTTAAGGAAAAAAAGTAAGGATCTATTCTTATGAAAAAAGATGTTTAAAAATGTTTTTTATGGGTGTAATCAATTTAGAAACATGTAATGAAAAATTAAGAATTAGAAACGAGTTTTAGAAAACCAAGGAAAAATGAATTGCAAACTCCTTATGGATCATTGTAAACATGGCGTCCGATGTTAATAAGTTTGGCATCCAGACACCATGAAGGGTCAACAAAACATAAGTCATCAGAACCTACCATCCAAACGGTGCTCCCTATGGTGTCTAAATGCATCTTACTGTAACTGCAACTTAACACTCCTTTAAGCCCCCAATCTAAACCTAAAGAAAAGAAAGAACCACTTTTTGAGGTTTTCTCATAACAAAACTCAATTTGCTTAAACCCAAAATCTCCTCAAACACTAATACAATTTACCCATCTTTTCTACAATCTTGAATGACAGTTTCAACAAGATCTAGTTTAATTGAAAAAGAAAAAAGAAAAAAAAAATGTTTTAGGACTGAGATTCACCTTTAGCTTGTAATCCTCATAAACCATAATCAAATTCCCTACATTAAAATCTACAAAATACAAACCTCACTTTGTTTTTCACCAACCTTGAAGGAAAATGAATTTTCAAGTAAGAATTATAAAGTTTATTCTTAAAATGGTATCTCAACACTTACCTTTGAATTTCATCCTTTAATCTCAGATTTCCCGTTAAGGTTTTTGGTTTTAATTAAGGTTTTGAAGTTTCTTTTCCTATGAAAAAAACAACGTAAGTTTCTTTTGAGGTAAGAGTAGGGTTATATGGGGAGGTGAAAAAGCATTAGAAATAGTAGGGCATTAAGCGAAATTGTATGCTATTAATACATTCATGTATTTCTGTTAGAATCTTGTTGATGTTAAGGGGTATAGTTGGATGACTTGGTTGATAGGAAGTGTATTATTTTTATAGATAATCACTTCGTCAAACACCTCTTTCTTACTTAAGTTAGTGCCCTTCATAATTCATTTTCTTTGCCTTTCGCAAATTCTCTTTGTTTATCTTTTAATAATTCTATTTCTTTCTTATATCACCTTGTTTTCACAATTTGATAGTCCATATTTAATGATGTTAAATATTCTCAAGTTTTTTTATGATCATATTGATACCAATACTAAAGTTGCTAATGTAAAATTCATATGGATGCTTCTACTGATGCTAATGGTAGTGATGTATAAACAACAGCAATTCTAATTACATTTTTGTTTCCATTCCTTATTCCAATCAACATTAATAAGTTTGATTGCACTATATACAGGACAACTAAAATTCCTACTTATCTAGCTAACTATCATCATGACATAAGTCTTACTTTAGTTGACATTCTTTTTTCTTCATATCCCTTCAATAATTTTGAATTTAGATCTTTTACTCAACATCCAATCTAGCATCACTTTTTCTTATAACTTGTCTCCCTCGTTTAAGCCTTTACAATTTGACTTTTAAAATATTGGAGCCTTTTTGTTATTAACAAGCTGTAAAGTTGAAATTTGGGGTGAAGCAATGGATAAGGAACTTAATGCTTTTAAAAATAATAATACTTGAACAATTGTATACTTGCCATCTAGTAAATACATAGTTGAACAAAAATCGGGATATAAATTAGAAATTAAGGCTTATTGGAGTAATATAAAGATATAAAGTTAGACTAGTTGCAAATGTATAGTTGATAAAGGATATAGTCAAAAGGAGGGATTTAATTATACCAAAATTCTTAGTCCAGTGATTAAACATATAATTGCTCATCTATTTTTCTATTTAGTTGCTATATTTCGATGGTAAATTCACCAAAAAAATATTCATAGTGCTTTCTCAAATGTGATTTGTATAAAAGAAGTGTATATGGATATTCCAAAAGGACTCAATATATATATATATATATTGATGATTTAGCAACTATAAGCTAACATTTTAATGACGTTGAGAATTGTAAGCTTTTTTTGAATACTTACTTAAAAAGGGAACTAATGAATTAAAGTACTTTATTGGGTTTGGAATTAGTAAGTCAGGATAAGGCTTAGCTTTTTTGGACAAAAATTGCACTCGATTATTAATAGAAATAAGATTTTTTGGGTCTAAAGTTTTCCCTTCAACACCTAAAACTGTAGTTGTTATCACGTCCCAAAGTAATCGAGTTATAACAATCCGGTTGTGAAAAACCATTATATGATAGAAATTAGTATTTAGCTGCTATCTAAAACCTGATTTATATAAGGTGTTTATGACTAACCCCTTTTTAAGTAAACAACTCATAAAAAATAAATAAATTATTTACCTAAAAAGGATGAAAAATATATATTAGGATAAAAATGTTACAATTAATATTTAAAAGATTTCATTGCATTAAAATTACCTAAGTAATACTTTATTTGAAAATGGAAGATTCTAAAGTAAGAACTAAGACTTTTGAAATATATTTGTTCTTCAGATTTATTTCCTCATTCTCCAAGATCCACAGTTGTTAGCTTCAAGGTAAATTATAAGGTTGCTTCTTAGCTAGCATCTACAGGGAAAGTGAGCAATTAATTGTTTAATAAGTTAAGATAGAGCTTTAAAACTATACATCAAGCACAAATAAGGTTATCAATCAAATTAGCTATATGTCATACATGTACAAGCAAATGCTACGCACGGCAAATTTTCCGATTCATCACGAGATTAGAGAAATTACACCTATTTTTAAACTTAGTTAAGGAGTTTAACACACATTTCAACAGCTCATGACCAAACTAGAATTGTACAATGAAGAAAACCGCTCCTCTCCCGCGACTTACCTTTAAACCCAAAGACTTCAACCTTTTCACAACCTCTTCTCTTATCGCTTAGTTCAACTAAAGATAAAGAAAAGACCAATTCTTTTTCGTGCCATCCCTTTCGAAGAGTCGATATATAATCAAAGAACCCTAATGAATTGCTATGCAAGTTCGTTTTAGACTTTTAAGTCATATATTTAGTTTGATCCATTTAAGACGTTCAATCATTTCACACAAATCACATAAATTTCAAATAGAACATTAAATTAGAATCATACCATCAAACCCAAAAACATGCATATACAAACATGCATACAATCAACTCTAACAAATACTGTCAAGTAATAATCTCAAACTTCAAGTACTATAAAACAATACTTTAAAATATAATAATGTATTAATCCCAATTTACCTAACCTCCTAATTTACTTATTTAATGGGGCTACTTGCTATAGGCTTTCATCGATGATCCTTATAATACAAATATTTTTTAATTATTTGTATAACTATTATTTATATATAAACTTTATTCTATAATTAAGATTATCATCTTTAATTGGGGGTTTTTAAACTATATCTAATTATTTAGCTTTTCAAGTCTTTTACAATTATCCTCATTTTGAGCTAGGTTTTGACTTAGTTTTTTTGATCAGCTCTGATCCAACTTTGATTAGGTTTTACACATAAAACCTAGTAACTTCTCTTAATTCAAATTTTATAAAGTTCAAAATAACTATATTTTAGGTATAGTAAGTCTCTAAATTAGTTACTAATCAACTTCGTAATTTACTCTATACATTTAGTTTTTAAATTTAGCTTCGAAATTTGTTTCTAACCCGAAGGTAAATCCATATTTTTGTATAAACATTCATAATTTTAGCTTACAATTAGATTTTAATGTTCATTATATAGTTTATTTCAACTCGAGTAACTATCCTCTTGCTACAATGCTAATTATCCAAATTTATCTTATATTTTTATATTTGACAAAATATGCATAAATGCTAGGAAAAATATATAACTTTAGTATCTAACTCCATTAAAGCTATGTAAAATATATTATATTCAGTAAATTATGGTTGTTATATTATGATTAAAGAAAAGTACTAAGATAATTTAATGTATATTATTTTTCGAATATTGATTTGGGTCCGTTTTTGGGTCCGATTAGCTTAAATTAGGTAAATAACTAAATAAAATTATAAGATTAAAACTAAAATTCCCAGAATCATAACTAACTTAGAATTCATTACAAATCAAATTCTTTAAGGAATTTAATTAAAAACTTATTTTTTTATTATGAAAAACATGGTAGATTCGATAAAATAATTTTAATAAATTGTAAAGGTATATTTTTGTCAAAAATTATTTTGTGTAAATTAAATATATCACATGAGGAATATGTACACAAAATATTAGCTCAAAATAAATTATTTACTATTTTTAAAAATCATATAAAATTTACTAAAATTGGATCTATTATAAAGGAACATATATAATCACTTCTAATTTTAAAAATCTAGTTAATATTCTAATTTTACATGCAAAAATATCTAAAGAAACCAAATTTCATAATTTTTTAATATCGTTTGATATTTTGAATAAAAATAGCAACTTATAAGCAAAAATCGAAAGGTTTTCGATTCTTTGGTCACGGGAGCTCTACGTATAGAAAAGGGTAGGTCAACTTAAACCACCACCATATTATACGTTGGACCCCTAATACCACCAAAGTCAGGTTTTCATTTGGTACTCTTTTCCTTATCATACCCTAATTACACTATAATTTGTTATTTTAGTAAAATTTGTTTTTCTTTCTTCTTCTCACTTCTCTAATTTTTTTAGAGCTTCCAATTGATCAAAATGAATTATGAATGAAGGTTTTTGATTTTATAGATAAGTTTAAGGTTTTTTTTTTAATTTCCAATCGTCACATGCCCCTTATCTCTTTTCCCCATTCACTTTCTATTTGGGCCCATTTTTATTGGTTATTATTTTTTTCTTTAAATTCCAGCATGCCACAACCCTATTCTAGATAATTATATATTTTTCATAATTTTTCTTTAATTTTATGAATTTTCCCTTAAATTTAATTTGCATTATTTTGATATATTTCAAGTATTTTAACTAATTTTACATATTTTTTCCTATACATAAATACATATATAGTAAAAAATAAATACACATAAGTATTATTAAAGTTATTTTATGATTTTAATATGCATATAATTTATTTCTATCGATTCGTTAAATATCGAAACCCATTTTACGCATTTTTGATAAATAACAAGTAATATATATATATATAACTAAATATTATAATATTTTATTTTTTTATTTTCCTAAATTTAAATTCATGAGATCATTTTTACTAATATTCAAAAACTTTCGTCGTAAAATTTTGGGAAAATTTTAACACAATCGTCCTAAATTTTAAAAAACCGTTTCCAAACCGACCAATCGTAAGTTGATTGCCGATTTTTGTAAGACCTCATAGTTGCTGAACATAAATTTTCACAAGAAGACTTTTTAAGGTTTAGTTGATTGTATTTGATATAGATAAGTGGTTGGCAAATTATTATATTTATCTATTACATATCCTAATGAAACTTATATTGTTCACATACTTAGTCAGTTTAAGGAGTGTCCTCTTATACTTATTAATTAGTGTAGAATCTCATTTTTGCTATTTTTCATTTTATTTTAATTGAGCCAGTAATAAAAATAATAATAAAGAAAATATAAATGAAAATTAAAAAGAAAAAAAGAGAAGAAAATAAAAATAAAAAAAAGAGTCATGCGTATCGTATCGTATCGAATCAAATCCTTTCGAGTTAAGTCATAATATATCGAATCGAGTTGTGACGTTAAGTCTAGTCATATTTGTAAGCCTTAAAATTAAACCGAGTGATCGAAAATTGAACTTAGAATACAAAGTTTAGAGGGAATTTGGTTAAAGGATCTGATCAAACCAAATTATAAAATATGGATAAAAATATTAGTAAAAATGACCCTGTAAACTTGAATTTAAGAAAATAAGAAATAAAATAGGAGTTATAAAATTTTCAAATTTTAAGTATAATAATTTTAATTATTGAAAAGGAGAAAAGTAGAGATAGATTATAAAATATACAAAAAATTTATAGAATGACTTAAATAAAAATTATGAATGTTAAATATATAACCCATATGTATTTACGTGTAGATAAAAATATGCGAAATTACTTAAAATTTTCTAAAATTTTATTAAATAATTAAATAAAATTTTTAAATTAATTAAGAAAAAAATAAAAAAAATTAGAGGAATAAGGAATGATATGGATTTGGTCGTGGCAAGGCAAGAAGTGAAAGAAGAAAAATTATCCAATTAAAATCAAGCAACATAAAAGGCAAAAATTAAAGGGGATTTATGTATTGTTTTATCCAATTAAATGCACATTAATTACCAAAAAACTTCATAAATAGGGAAAAAATTATAGAGCTCCTTTGGGCCCATTAGAAATCAGAAAAAAAAAATAGAAAGCATAGAAAATTCAAGAGAAAAATCGGGTTTTAAAAAAAAAAAAGAAAAGAAAATTTGTACAGTAAGAGCTAATTAGCCAAACCCACACGCTACCAACACCTGAGACTGAGCCACCACCCCCCCCCCCACTCTAACCTACCACTTGGACTGGCCGACATACCCGATCGGTGTTGGAAGGCCAAAAGTTATTAGACCGGGTGAGTCACTTCATCTGCTCTGATTTGTATAATTTTTTAAAATTATTTATTTTGCCTAAAAAATTATGAAATTTATTATTCTGAAGTTTATTGTATGTAGATTTAGGGAAAAATAGTGATTAAGTGTAATCAAGTTTAAAAATATAGGGGTTTTTAAGAAATTAAGTAAAAAACGACATGATTAGAATTAAAAATAAATAAGCTTAGGAGTGTATTTGGACCTTTAAATTTTTCTGTAAATACTTAAGTGATATAGAACAGTGCTATGAAACTATTTTTTTAAATTAATTTCAAAATTTTTAGGTTAATTTTTAGCCCTAAAATAATAAAAAAAAATTTGGGGAATTTTGGGTTAATTAGGTATTAAGACATTAAATTTCTGATTTAGATAGTAATTAGATGGTTAGGGATGTTAATCTCTGATGTGGAAACCTAATCCTATCTTTGGGGTGTTTTAAATGTAATTAATTTAATAATTTAATGTGGTAATTGTAGAAAATTAGGAGTATGTAAAAATTGGAAAATTTAATAAAAATGAAAAATTAGGTTTAATTAGATAATATAATAATAAAAAATCAGAATATAATAAATCTGAAAAAAAATTTAATTTTAGGTAATTGTATAAAAAAATGCAAGATTTTCTCACATTGAGAATAAATCTGTCCCACCCAATTAGAATTAGCGTGTACCGAATAGTTTAGAATACTAAATTAAGACCCAATAGGATATTAGAATACTTTAACTAATGTGATTAATTTCATATTAGGATTCAAGCATATTTAAGATTCCGAAATCAAAAAAAGAATCTAATTTAAGAATCGAACCCAGAAAAAGGGTAGAATAAATCATTAGTAAATAATAGGTATACATGGAAAAATGAGTTAAATTATAACTTAGAATAAGAATCATTAAATTATAAGTACTAAAAAAACCTATTGGTATTATAGGATACTTAGAGACGAATTGACTTGCAATTAAGTGAATGGGTGACTGAGAAATTCCAAGTAAGTTGAGTTATTACTTACTGTATTAGAGTACTATTTTATGATACTTGGAGACTTAGGATTGTATATGGTTGTGATTGTAAATAGTTTACGCATGTGTTTTGATGTATCTGAATTCGTGCTGAAATTTGTAATGTGATTGATTTTGTGTTATAATTGAATTGATGTGAAATTGTTTGAACACCATAAATGAAATTTAATCTTATTCACTCTAATGACCTAAAATGCCCCAATGCATTGCAACCCTTAGGGGATCTTTAGGGATTCCCCAAACCCAAAAATAGGACGCTTTCGAAAGGAAAACGCAAATTGCTTTAATAAACCCTTATTTATTTTTAGTTGAACTAAGTACAAAAAAAGGGGTCGCTGAAAGAGGCAAGCGCACCAAAATCTTTTTTTAATATAGGGGATGTTATTTCCCGAGTCGATCCCTCAGAGTTTAAAGTACTAAATTAATTTTTAAGCTTTATTATCAAAACTAAAAAATTATGATGAGTTGAATGTTTAAAAAATTACTAAAATTAAACAACTAAACTACTTATGAGACAAAATTTTAACGAAAATTAGGAAGCAAAAAATTTAAAGAACGATTTTCAAGAAATTCAAAATGCATTTGGGAAATTTTTTCCCCCTTTAGTTTTTAAATTTATGAAACCCCTTTTTAAAAAATAACCCAAATTTCCCAATTTCTATTTTCTTGACCGAGGGTTTCCCAAAATTTAAAAAGCTAATATCCTTCTCAAGCAAATTAACCCAAATCCGAAATTTTAAACCGGGAATCTTTTCACTTAGAAATAAAAATTTAGAATCCCTTAACTTTTAATAAAATTCTCAGCAAACAATCAACCCCCCCGGGAAAAAACCATGTATTTTACCCTCTAAAAATACATGAAATTCTCTTAAATTAAGCCTAATCAAATTACACATGCTTTTTCTCTTTAACACATAATATCATATATTGACCCCTTTTAAAAATTATCAACCCATAATTAACGACATAATTAAATTAAAGGGAAAAGGTAAAAACTTTATTGAAATTTAATAAAATTCCCAGTTTTTACAAAAAAAACCCTTTTTCCAAAAATCCTAAATACTCTAACCCTAAGCTATCAAAAATGAATCTAAAAACGAGTTTCATCAAAAAAAAAATAAAAAAAGGGGAATCCCCTTTTGATTTTTGTAAAAATCTCTTTTAATTTTAAAATTTATGTTTGTTTCCCTTTTTCGGGAATGTTTTTTCCCTTTAACCCTCTTTTTTAATGTTTTTTTCCTTTAAAGGGCCCTGTGTCTCTTTCCTTTTTTTTTTTAAAACCCAAAAAGTGCATGGGGGGGATAAAAAAGATTTTTTTTTTGTCACCCCCCGAACGGCCTGGGCCCAATGACCGGCCCCCAGGTCGTGTAACTTTCTGTACTTAAGAAATTTTTTGGAAATTTTAAAAAATTCTACTTTTTTTCGTTTTAATTTCGGAATTGGGGTGAAACTTGTTTCCCCTTTTCTTCTTTTTTCGACCTAGAACGCTTTTAAAAAACCCTGAAACAACATTATACTAAATTTAAAAATTTATCAATTTTTTTAAAAGAAAACAAAAAAATGTGGGGAAAAATACTAAAAAATCACCCTATGAAATAGGGTTTAAAAATTAGGTTATAAAATTTTCCCCACACTTAAGAAATTTCCCTTGTCCTCAAGCAAAAAAATTTCAAAAAAAAATTTTCCCGGAACCAAAAACGCTAAAAAAAATTTTTATCACTTTTTAAAGGAAAACCGGTAAACGAATACACTTGACCCTTAAAAATAAAAAAAATTTTTTCTAAATCAACATACAATAATAAATTTAAAAACCAAATTTTCTCTGACCTTTTTTTCCGAATGCTCCACGATCCTTAAAACTAGAGTTAAATATTTAAATTTTATGAAAATAAAAGTTTACCCAAGACTTTTTAACAAAGGGATTTTTAAACAAAAAATTAGATTCAACATCTCGCCAACCGAAAAGAGTCAAAAAAATTTTTGTCCATTTGACTAAATTGTATACAATTCTCTTTTTCCATCTCACTAAGCACCATAATCTAAAACAAACACTTTTTTACATCCATTCTTCCCTGATCAGCCCCAATTTCATGCTTTTTTTAAAGGGTTTTTAAATTAACCAAAAAAATTTTAAACAATTTTTTGTAGGGGAAAGAAATCTCGCTTTTTTGGGGGACGGCCCAAAAACCCCGATCCATACCAACTTTTCCCTTATACTGATAGGGGGAAAAAAACCTTGCTCTTCTAACAAACCCAAAAGGCCCGTTCCAAAATAAAATTTTTCTTTTTTTTTTTTTTTTTAAAAGGGAAATTGGGGACTCAATCCGCTTCTGACGGCCCAAAGACGAATCCTTACCAATTTTTCTATTCATACATTTTGTTATTATTTTTTGACCTCCAATCATTGTGATTTTTTCGGGGGTTTTTCTCAAAGAAAAAATTTCTTTTTGTTTTTTTGCTAAAAATTAAGGACTCTTAAAAAAATATCTAAAAAAAAGGGTATACAAAAAAGGGAAAATTTTTAAAAAATAACCATGATTTAACTCTCAACTAAAAATTTTGCTTAAATCTCAAGTTTTAAAATCCTAACAAAATAACTCTAACTTTGTTTTCCCAAAAATTTTGATTTAATAAATTTCCCTAGTAAAGTAAAAAAATCAATAATAACCCAAGATGAAACATTTAATTTTGGGTTAATCCCAAATTTAATCACCTTTTGCAATTTAAAATTTAAAAAAGTTAATTGGGCCCAAAGTGAAAATTTGGTCTCTAAAAGAAAAAAATTTCATATATACCCCCTTCCCCACATTTAAATAATTTACATTGTCCTAAATGTCCACAAAAAATCAAAAAAAGCACGAAAAAAGCAGCATAAGGAAAAAAAAAAACATATGTTTTAAAAAAGAAATAATATTTTCCCTGCCATCGAAACAGAAGCGCAAAAGGGAAAAAGCATCACCCTTTAAATAAAGCAGAGTTCACAAGCCTTGAAAAAAAAAAAGTCAACAAAAAAAAATGAAGAACTAAAAAGAGGGTCAGAATCCGTCTCTTCATTTTTCCTCATCAACATGCCCCCCAAACCGTAAAAATTCGCATTTTTCATTACGGGCCTTTCATCACCCCCCTTCACATTCGCCAACCTAATCATGGGGAAGAGAGAGAAAAAATTAAGTGGGAAAACTTACGGATAAAAATGCGGAAGGGCCAAGAATTATTTCGAGAAGAGGGAAATAAGAGAGAAGAAGAGAGAAAAAGTTTGATTGGGACATGTGAGAGGGTGTTTTTTTAATTTTAAATAAAAGGGCCCGTGTGAAAAAAATAAATGTTTTTTTGGGTCGACACGGGCGGGACACGACCGGGCCCCCTTGCCCGGGAAATTCCTTTTACAATTGAAATGGAGTCTGGTCGACACGAGCGGGGGCACACCTTTTAACCTATCCCCGGGTTGAAACAACTGTACCCTTCGGGGAAAACTGGTGGACAGGGGCCTGGGACACGACCGGCCCCATGCCCGGTAACAAAAAGAATCCCGGATTTTTCGGGGCGCACAGGGGTTTGGGACACGCCCCGTGTCCCACGCCCGGTAACTCTCTTGGGCAGGTATTTCACGGGGCCCCGCACAGGGGGCGGGGGACACGACCTTGTCCCCCCCCGGGTTTAACTCTCTTCCCCCAAGTGGTATGCTTCGGGGTTGCCCCATGGGTTTTTGGGAAAAACGCCCCGTGTCCCTCGCCCCGTAATTTTTTTTTTTTTTTTTAAATAAAAATAAAGGAAACTAGAAATAATAAAATTAAAGAGAGAATAAAAAAAATGAAAGCTAAAAAAGGTAAAAAAATTAGGGAACAAAAAAAATTGAAAAAAAAAAAAAAAAGGGAACGAAAAGTTAGTTTAAAAACGAAAAATAAAATAAAGAAAACTTAAAGAACTAAAGCATAAATAGAGTTAGACCGGGTTTGCCTCCCAAAAACGCTTTAGTTAACGTCGATAGCTCGACGGATACGCTTCTCACTTTAGTTTCCATGGGATGGAGAAAAAACCCCTCCCCGGAAAAACATGCTCCAAGTTTCGACTAAAGTAAAATTTTCAATCGTTGCCCCCGTTTTCCCTTTAAAAGTCCCCTTTTCCCCGGGGTTTATTTTAAATTCAACAGCCCTCATAGGGGAAAACTCGGGAAATTTGGGAATGGCCCAAACCCAAAACCTGGATTTTAATTTAAACCTGGGAAAAAACGAAGGGGGAAATTTAAATACAAAAAAACCATGATAAACCTTTTTTAAAATTGTCGACCTTGTTTGATACGCTGATCATGATACTTTTTGGCCCTTTCTTTGTAAAATTTTAGAGTTCCATATGCATTTGCCCCCATTCTTCTAGCTCGTTCAATTGAAGCTTCCTTTTGAGAACCTGCCCCTTCAAGATCAAATTAGCCCCTTTTAAATCGCCCAAAAACCCCTTATGCTCAAACTCTACGGCAAATCCCAAGGGCATTCCCAATACAAGTTGGTAAGGTGGGGAAAGGGAGGGGGTTTTTTTTAGGGGGTTTCTATATGCCCATAAGCATCATCCAACTTTTTTCCCAAATCTTTCCCTATGATACTCTACATTTTTTTTAAAAAATTCGCTTAAGACGCGATTGAAACTTCCACTTTGGCCCCCTTCCATTTGGCCACAAACTTTGGGTGGTATGGGGGGGCCCCCCTCCCAAATGTTTTAAAGCCATAACGTTTCAATATTTGGCGAGTTAGCATTGCAAAAGTGTGTTCCCCTACACTTAAAATTTGGGATCTGGGGTCCCCCAAATCGAAAAAAAAGGGCCTTTTAAAAAATTTTTTT
The DNA here is from genome assembly GCA_024138005.1 of Lumnitzera racemosa. Classification (NCBI taxonomy): domain Eukaryota; kingdom Viridiplantae; phylum Streptophyta; class Magnoliopsida; order Myrtales; family Combretaceae; genus Lumnitzera; species Lumnitzera racemosa. Next base: position 26,649 of record JAMXBC010000111.1, read on the forward strand.
ACTACCCTGGCATCATTAGTAGTTTAAGGGCCCTTTAAAGTTTTCCACCCACTTAGGAACATAGTTTTAGGGCTACTAATATTTTTTTTCCTTTTGGGAATTCAGAAAAGGGCCTATGAAATCGATTCCCCCCACACACGAATACCTAAACCCCCGATGATGGGGTTTTTTTGGCTTTTTCACCCTACGGGATATTTTTCCCCACTCGGGGAAAACAAATCACAACTCTCAACATACCCTTTAGGCATCTTTGAATAGGGAAAGGCAATAAAACCCTCCCTCAAGGACCTTATGAGCTGTCCTTTTGGCACTTTTATGCCCACCCGTGGGTCCCGAATGACAGGGGCTCAAAATTCGCTAACCCTCGAGGTAGGGGTACACACCTTCGAATGACATGATCTGACAATTTTAAAAAAGGTAAGGATCATCCCAAAAATAAAAATTTCAAAATCCGAAAAGAATTTGTTCTTTTTTGGTATTGAAGCCCCTTCAGTAATCCTACAGCAAAAAAATTAAAATATCTGAAAACCCAAGGGAAAATTTCCCCCAAAACATTTTACCTAGCGATGGCAAGAGTGCTCCTCGGGGAATTTTCATCCTTGATCTCTTTCTCGGGGAGCGTTTTCCAAGTTTGATTCTCCAATCGAGATAGGTGATCTCTCCCAAAATTTCTCAGCACCTTTTTTTATTTTTTGATCCCACATAAAACTCTTTTCTTAAACAAATCCACCTAAATCAATTTTAATATTTGCTTCCGGGCTTTGCTGACAATTTACCAAAGGGGCAAAATAAATTTTTTAGTTTTTTTTTAAAAAAATCACCTTAAAATAGAAGCAAAAAAGGGAAAAAATTTTAAATCAAAGGCAAAAAACAACGTTATTAACCTTTTTCTGTAGTAGTGTTTTCTCCTAAGAATTCCCGTAAGTTTTTTTGCTAGATAGTGAATTGGGTTTTTGAAAACCCTTTTTTTCCCCTTTGCCCCAGCATTGCCCCGCGGCGTGTTTTACTTACCCCCCAAAACCCCTAAAAGGGGGAAAAACCCCAATGGGGTTTTTTCCCCCATGTTTTGGAGCATTGATAATTTTCTTTTTAAAGGGAATTGAAAGCTTTCAAACACTCTTGAGAAAAAACAAAGGGCACATCCTTCTCTAAAAGTTTAGAAAAAGGGCCCGGGTTTTTTTCGAAAAACCCCTTGATAAAATCCCCTTTAAAAAACCCCTGCATTTCCCCCTAAAACTTCTTAAAACCCTTTAAAACCCGAATTTGGAGATGGGAGTCTTGAAAACCCGCACCTTTTTTGGCAGTACCACCTCAATTCCTCGATAGGAATTTTAAATGGCCCAGCACAATCCCCTTCTTGAAACCATAAAAATGACATTTTTTCCCAGTTGAGGACAAGTTGGTCTCTTAAAACCACCTGGTAAGTCCCCGCCAAAAATTATCCAAACTATCCAAACAAAGGTAAAAAACAAATTTGCCAAAAACTAAAAATCATCCTAAATACCTCCAATGTCCTAAATTCAAATCATAAAAAAATAGCTAACATCTCGTTTAGAATGTACCCGGGTGCTTGCAAAGCCCAAAAAAGGCATTCAAACATAAGCAAAAGTGCCAAAAGGGACAAGCGAAAGGGGTCTTTTCTTGATCTTCCGGTGCAATAGGTATCTGAAAAAAAAACCAAAAGTTTTAACCCAAATCCAGAAAACAATAAAAACTATGCCCAAAGCTAAATCTTTCCCAAATTTTTTAAAACAATAAAAGGAAAAGGGGAAAAGGGTATTTTCCGTGTAGAAACTTTTAAAAACTTTCGATAATCATACATACACGCCAACCTGTTACTTTTCCCATTGGGAAAATTAAATTTTTTTCATTGGGGACTACTGCATCCCACTCGGGGGGAAATATTTTGCCGGATTTACCCATAAAATTATCAGAGATAGAAAAATATCTCCCTGCAAAAGGATTTGAAAACTTCCTTTTTTACTACCTCTTTCATTTTGGGGATTCAAACATCTCTGAGGTGCAAAAACCGGGCTTATAGTTTTTTTTCCTTTAAAATCTTTTGGGGAAAAAGGGAGGGGTTGATACCTCGAAAAACAAAAATTTTCCAAGCAAGGGCCCCCTTTTATCCCCTTAGTATTTTCCCAAAAAGGAAACCCTTTTCTTTCTGTTTTTTTTTCCAAATTTTAAGATACTATAATTCCCGGGAAATTTTGGATCCTTCCTAAGAAGGAATATTCCAAATAGCCCCAAAATTTTTTTAGCCCAATCCCCTTGGGGGCCCCTAAATTTCGAAAGGTTTTAATTGTGTTTCCTTCCTCTTTTTAATCTCTTAAAACCCTTTTTCCCTCCCCCAAGATGGGTTTTATTTCCCCATTTGGGGCAATCACCTGGGTTTGGACAGGATCTTCCGAAGCTTCCTCCATCCAAATTGCAAGCAACTCTCCATGGGAAATCCTTAAGAAAACTTCCGCATAAAAACTTGAAAAAAAAGTTTTCCAGTAAACATCAAGAAGGTGCAAGTATCATCCTGACCCGAAAAGATTTTTTCATACCCCTTTTAAATTTTAAACATAACCCTTTTCATCCCCGACTCGAAAATGAGCTTGCCAAAACTAACTCAAGATAGCCCTAGGGGTACTAAAAATGGTCCACCTAGGTGAGGGGGCAATTAAAAATTCTTCATCCTATCCAATTCACAAAATCAATTTGGAAAAAAAAAAATTTTTACCCATTTGAACAAATACATCCCCCAAATTTACCTCTAGGGAAAGTCACAGATCTACAGCTAATTGCAAGCTAAATGCGTGAGGCTTGGGTTTCCCCCCAAATCCTAGTTTTTTAAAAAAAAATTAAAAGGGCCTTAGATTGATGCTAGCACCCAAATAAAGCAAAGGGGCTTTGTAAATTAATAGATCCCCATATGACAAGAATTGTAAAACTTCCGGGGTTTTTTAGTTTTTTTGGGAAAGGCTTTTTTTTTGAAACTTTGGCTGAACATTTTTTTATCCAAAAAAGATTGTAGAAAGCTCCTAAAACCCTTCCCTCTTGTTTAATAACAAATTTTTCAAGAACTTAGCAATTTTCGGAAATCTTGAAAAGGGGCACCCAAATAAAAAAGGTAATTAATATCCATTTGGGTTTAAAAAAGAGCTAAAGGAACTTATTTGAATTTTTTGATCCTTTTTGGATCTTTAAAGAGTCTTTAGGGGAGGGGAAATTAGGGGGTTGATATTCCTTCACCTTTGATGGCTCTACATCAAACCGTTGCTTTCGCCCCCTTTCCTTGTCTTGGTAGTTTCCTCGCCCCTTTTTCCCTCAGCAGCAACCCCTTTCCCCATTACGAAGTGCCCACTGGCCTTTCATTTTCCTTTTGGGGATTGGGTTTCTTATTTTCCTTAACAAACCCCGGTCTTTAAAGAGAGTACTTCGCAATTTGGGACCATTTGGTTTCCAAGTTTGCGTTTGAAACCTCTTGTTCCCTTTCACGAGGATTCAATTTTGGATAAGCGAGCCTCATTGCCTTGAATTATTTTGTAAAATTTCTTCCCCCCTTGATTTCTTTTCTAAAGGGAGAGGAGGTGGGAAGGGTCTTTGAAACCCCAGGGGCCAAATTTGGGTTTTTTCGCTGGCCTTTGGGTTTTTGGGTTTTTCCCCAGGAAAATTTTGGGGTAAATTCCCCATCCTGGTTTGTAAGTTTGCTGTGGGGGTTTTTTTGTTGCTTGGGTTTGGTTTTTCCTAGAAAATTTTACCTGTTCCAATAGTTTTGTTTTTCCATACCCTGCATCCCCAAAATCATTTAAACATCCGATTGCCCTTTTGGGGGCCCACTGAAATGCTTCAATCTTCTTCTCAATGGGAAATCCCTTGGGCTGCCAAAGCATGTCAAGCCCACATCAAAAATTTCCCTTACCTTTTTTTTGGGCTTTTTGTTTTTTCCTACGATAATTGTTCCCGCTTTTTTTAAATCATTTTTTATGTTTTGCTCAGGTGTTTTTTGTTTTCCCAAAGTCCCTTTCCGCGGTTTCATAATAAATCTTCAAGTGGAAAAATTTAAAACCCAAATTGAAAAAGCCCGAATTTGCATCCAAAAGTGGGAGGCCATAAAGTGGGCACCTCTTGAAAAGTCCTTAAACCGCTCCCCAAGTATCAAAACGCCTCCCGTTTTAAATTTGGGCAAAACAAGAAATATCTTTTCCGAATTTTAGGGGTTTTTTGGCAGGTGGGAAATACTTCCCCAAAAAATTTTCCTCCCAATTTCCCATTCCAAGTGGATTTGAATTTCGGGTAGAGATTTCAACCACGTTTTGCTCTACCCCTAAAGGAGAAAGGGAAAAAGCCGCAGTGGGAGGGCCCTAAACCGTAGCCCCTTTGATTTTAAAATACAAAAATCTCGGGATGCTGAATGTTCATCTTGGAAAACCCGTAAAACCCTAAACAAATTTTGCACCATTTGTATGATGTTGGGTGAAATTTTTGGAATTTTTTTAGCCGCGAGGGTTTGGGCCTTTTGCATGAAAGAGTCACCCCAATTAAGTGTGGGCCCTTTGAAAACAAACATGGTCCGATTTGTTTCATTCCCTTTTGTTCGCCATGTGTGGTGGATTTTCCCTTTGCTCGATAAATTTGATTTTTTGGGCTCTTCCCCTTTTCTTTTTGTTTCAACAATTGTTTTGGGTCGTCAATGGCCCGCCAACATTGTCTAGGTCGTGTTTTTTAAAAGGGGGAAGGGGGGCATTCCTAAATTTTTCGGGTTTAAATTTTCTACCAAATCTTCTGGGTTCTTCTAGTCATGCCTGCAAGGATAAGAAATATAGAATCAATTGCAACTCATACTTTAAAAAAAATAAACATTTAAAACAAAAAAAAAAAAAAATGGTTAAAGTAATAAACAAAATAGTGTTCTTAAAACGAAAATCCCCGGGAGCAGCGCCAAAAACTTGATATAGGGAAGTGCACCTACATTTTTAAAATAGCAATGTGGGGTACGATCCCATTTTCCCCCCAGAGATTTTTAGTACAAATATTTCCCTTTTGCTTTTTTATCCAAACCCGAAAAATTTTGAATTTTGAATGAATTTAAAAAAACTAAAATTTAAAAACTAAACTACTTATAGACTTAATTAAGCAAATTAGGGAAACAATAAATTACGAACACTTCAAGTATGCAATAAAAGGGTTTTTGGGAAATTTTTCCCCAAATTTTAAAAATGTAACCTTTTTTAAAATATATCCCAATTTTAAATTTTTATTATTCTGCCCGGGGGGAATTTACAATTTAAAACTAATATCTTTTTTTTAACATATTAAAAACCCCAAAATTTCCCCTTTTTAAATAAATTTTAAAGATTAAGGTTAATTTAATCCTTTGGAAAAAAAGGATTTTTTAGCCCCTTTAATTTGTGAAAAAACCCTTTTCCTCAAAAAATAAAATTAAATTGGGAAATTTTAAAAAAATTAAAAATAAATTAAACAAGGGTAAGAAAATTTTTAAATAAAAAATTCAATTAAGTGTTCGAAAAATTTATTCTTCCTAATTTGCCTTAATTAAAAAATTTTTCAAAAAAAAATAAAAAAATTTTTAAGTTTTTAATTTAATTATTTTTTTTTCCATTTTTCCAACCCCTTTTTTAATTTTTAATTTTTTCCTTTTTTTAAACCCTAAAGTCAATATTAAATCAAAAAATTTTTTTTCCCCCCGAAGGGATCGGAAATTTTTGACTTCAAATTTTTTGCCAAATTAAAAAAATTTAAAACTGGAAAAAGGTTTTTCATTTTTTTTCATTTCAAGTAGCCGCCCCCGAAAAAATTTTCATTTTTTAAAAAAAACAAAAAGTTGGCTTTAAAAACCCCTTTTTTAAATTTTTTTTTTTCTTTTGGTAATTCCCTGTTTATTTCCCTTACCAAAGGGGTTGCCCTTGAAATTTTCTAAATTTTTTTATCCAAAGGGGGGCCAGGGGGATGAAATTTAAAGTAACGCCGAAATTTTTTTGGGGAACTTTTGATCCTTAAATTGAGGGGAACAAAAGCCCTTCCAAAATTTGGGAAATTCAAACGAAAAATTTTAAAAAAGTTTTTTTGGGGGAACCATTTTCCAAGTAATTGTGAAAATCCGAAGAAGTGAAAAACCAACAAAACAAATTCAAATTGAGCCCCGGAAGATCCAAAAAAAAAAATGGGCCGAACCCAAAAATTAATGAAGGCCCCAAATTCAAAAAATTTTCCATTTTTTTCAAAAGGCCCACACTTATTTTAAACTGACCCCTTTCATTTCCAAAAAAGGCCAAAAGTAAAAGGGCTAAAAACTTTTAAATTGCCTCCTTTTAAAACATCATAAAATTGGGGTTCAAAAAAAAAAGTTTCAAAAATTTTTTTGAAAAAAGGTCATCCCAAGATGCCTTCTCAAAAACACCCCTTAAGGGGAGATTTTTATTTCTTTTAAAAAATTCCCCTTTTGGAAGGGGAACCATTTTAAATTGCCCCTTCCACCCCCTTTTTGGTATCCCTTTTTCTTTTTTGGGGGGGTAGAAGGCCAAAAAAACAAAAAAATTTTTGGTTTGGGAAACTTTTCTTAAAAAAGAAAAATCAATTTTACAAACCTTGGAAATGAATTTTTAAGAGAAAATTTTTGGAGAAGTTTTTTCCAAACCTTTAAAAACCTGCTTTCCTTCGGGGAAAAAAATTTTTTTTTCCCGAAAATTTGGGAAAAAAAAAAGAACCGCTTGGAAAAAATTTGGAACTTGGGAAAAAGGGGTTTAAAAGGGATTTTTCTCAAAAGGTTCCCAAAAAATTTTGGCCTTTTTTTTAAATTTGGAAAGGAAATTTAACCTTTTCATGGGCCTTTTTAATTTAATTTTTTTCCACCTTTTGACAAAGAAAAGATTGAAAAAGCAAAAGGCAAAAAAGGAGGTATTTGAACAAAAAAAAATAAAAAAAACACCCCTTTAGGGAGGGCATAAAAACCTTTTTTTAAAAAAAAGGGAAGGGAAAAAAAAGGGCGAAAAAAAACCAATTTAAACCCCCGTTTGGAAAAAAAACAAAAAAAGGGAAAAAACCCAAAACAAAGGCCCCAATTTTGGAAAATTTTGATTTTTGGAAACTTACCAAAAAAAAAATTTTTTTCCCCCTTTGGCACCTTAGTTAAAAAACCTATTGAAGTTTTAAGGGGGGGAAGGAATTGAAAAGGCCCCCCCTTTTTTTTTCCTTCAGAGGGCCCCCTCAAAAAAAAAGTGCAATTCCGGGGAATGTTTAAAAGTGAAAATTTTGGGGAAGGGCAAAAAAAGGGGGAAGGAACAACAAAGACTAAAAAAATTGGGAAAAAAAGGTTTAAATTATTAATAAGGAAATCCACCAAGGCCCAACCCCCAAAATTAAAACCCCTACCAAGGGGAACAACTTTACCCAAAAATTTCCCAAAGGGAAAAAGGGAGGGAATTCCCCCCCCCCCTTTAAATTAAAAAAAATCCCTTTTTTGGTTTTGGGGGAAACCCCCAAAAAACCAAAGGCCCCAAGCAAGAAGGGGGCAAACCCAAAACTTGGCCCCCCCCTTGGGTTTTTTTCAAAAGACCCAAATTTCCCACCTCCTCCTTTCCCTCCAAAGAAAAAAAGGAAAAATTCCAGGGTGGAACCGGGGGGAACTTCTTAAAAAAAAATATTTTCAAGGGCAAATGGAAAAAAAAAAACCCCCCCCCGCCCCCAAAACCAAAAACCCAAATTTTAAAAAAAATTTCCCCCCCCCCCCCCGCCCCCGGGGGGAAATTTTAAAAAAAAGGGTTTTTTCCCAAATCGCCCCAAAACCCCCTTTAGGGGAAACCCAAATTTGTTCCCAAAAATTGCGAACTACTCCCCTGAAAGACCGCAGGGAAACGTTTTCCCGGAAATTAGAAACCAACCAAAAGGGAAAATGCTAAGGCAGTGACACTTCGTAAAGGGAAAAGGGGTTGCATGCTGGAGGAAAGGGAGCGAGGGAAAATACCCAAAACAAAAGGGGGGGACGAAAAACAACGGTAAATGTAGAGCCATCAAAGGGGAAGGAATATCAACCACCCATCCCCCTACCCCTAAAGACTCTAAAAAAATCCCCCGATCCCAAAATTTTTAATTCCCCTTTAGCTCTTTAAAAAACGCATATTAACTTACCTCCTTTTTGATGCCTTATCACGATCCGAAGTAAGCTAATTCTTGAAAGATTTTTTTATCTAACAAGAGGAAGCTTGAGGGGGCTTTTTTACAATCATCCCGGGTAAAAAAGGGTTTAGCAATCGGGAAAACAAGCTACCCCAAAAAACTAAAAGACCCAGGAAGTTTTACAAATTTCCTTTTCCAAAAATTTGGGAATCTTTTTAATTACAAAGGGCCAGCTGATTTTGGGGCTAGCATCAATCTAATGCCCTTTTAATTTTTTTTAAAAAACTTGATTAGGGGGAAACCCAAGCCCACCGCATGAGCGCAAAAAGCTGATAATCTGGACTTTCCCTAGAGGTTATTTTGGGGATGTATTAGTTCAAGTGGGGAATTTATTTTTCCCGTTGAAATTTTTTGGGGTTAATTTTTGGGAAAAGGGAAAGAAGATTTTGAATTGCCTCTCATCCCCAGGTGGGCCCTTTTTAGCTACCGCTAGGGCTACATTGGGTGTTTTGTGAAGGCAACTCATTCTTTAGTCGGAGATGAAGAGTTTTGTTTAAAATTTCAGAGGCTATAAAAAGTCTGTCGATCGGAAAGATACTTGCTACCTTCTTTATTTTTCTGACACTTTTGGGTTTTAAATTTTAGCCCGGGAAATTTCCCTTTTTAAGGATCCCATGGAGATTTTCTTGCCCAAATTTGGCATGGGGAAGCTTCGAAAATCCGTCAAATCCGAGTGAAAAGCCCAAATGGGGGTAAATAAAAACCCATCTCTGTGAAAAGGATTTAAGAGATTAAAAAGAGGAAAAAAACAAAAATTAAAACCTTCGTTTTAGGAGCCACCCCAAATTTGGGGCTAAAACAATTACCTGACTAATTTTGGAAAATGCCTTTTTAGAGAAGGACTCCAAAATTTCCGTAATTATAGTAAAAAATTTGGAAAAAGAAAAAGAAAGAAAGGGTTTTTGAAAGGTTTCTCAAGGAAACATAAAGGCCATTGCTTGGGAAAAAACGATAATTTGAGGGATCAACCCCCCCTTTTGCACTCAAAGATTTTTAATGGAAGAAAAAATAAAAAAGGTTGTGCAAACCCCAAAAGATGTTTTTTAATCCAAACATGAAAGAGGTATAAAAAAGGAAGTTATCAAACCCTTTATCAGGGATGATTTTAAATTTTATCTCTATAATTCATGGGGGAAGGCCAGTGAAATAGTTTTCCCAAAAAAATGGGATGACAGTAAATCCCCCAAAGAAAAGAATGAAAAGATCCCAATGAGAACCCTTAAAAGGTTTGGGGTGTATTTTCGATTATCGAAAGTTAAACGATGCTAAAAAAAAAAAAAAAAACGGGAAAAAACCAATTTTCCCCTTTTCCTTTTATTGTTAAATGTTTGAAAAAGGGTTTCTTGGGCATATGTTTTATTGTTTTTTTGGATGGGTTATCGGGGTTTTTTTTCAGATACCTATTGCCCGGAAAAATCAAAAAAGAAACCAAATTTCGCTTGTCCTTATGGCACTTTTTCTTATCGTAGAAAGCCTTTTGGGCTTTGAATGCACCGGGTTTCATTTTAGCGATGCATTTTACTATTTTTTATGATTTGGGTTGAAGGGCATAATGGAGGTTTTTTATGGGTTTATTTTTCAGTTTTTGGGAATTCGTTTGACCTTGTTTGGGGTAGTTTTGGATAATTTGGACAGGGTCTTACCATTGAAAGACCAAACCCGTCCTCAACTGGGAAAAGTTCCCTTTCCCTGGTACAAAAAGGTATTTTTGCTGGGGCCCTAAAAATCCCTATCGAGGAATTGAGGTGGATACTGCCAAAGTTGCGATTGGCAAGACTCCCCCTCTCCAACTTCGGGTTTAAGCTATAAGAAGTTTTCGGGGGACATCAGGGTTTTAAAAGGCCCATTCATCAAGGGTTTCTCGAAAATTTCCCCCCTTTTTACTAAACTTTTTGAGAAAAATTCCCCTTAAAGTTTTTTTCTCAAGAGTGTTTGAAAGCTTTTAATATCCCTTTAAAAAGAAAACCCTTTTCCCAAAGCCCCCCAAACATGTTTGAAACCCCATTAAAGGGTGTCCCCTTTGGGGCTTTTTGTGTGATGCAAATTTTTCACCATTTGGGGGAATGCTGGGGCAAAGGCAAGATAAAACAAATTTCAACCAAAATTTACTATGTAAGCAAAACCTTTTCAAAGGGGGGAAACTACACTACTACAGAAAAAGAATTTCCCAACCGTTTTTTTTGGGCCCTTTTATAAATTTCGCTCTTTTTTTGCTTTTTATCTAAGGGGATTGGGTTTTAAATGATCATTTTTTGCCCTTTGGTACTTGTCAGCAAACCCCATGCAAATTTTAAGATTGATTTTGGGGGATCTTGTTGCTTTCAATTTTGGGGTGGAGAACAAAGAAAAAAAGGACTGAAAAATTTACAGGGAATCACCTTCTCGATTAGAATCCAAACTTGGGAAACGCTCAACAGAAAGAGATCAAGGATGAATTCCCGGGGGGGCGACCTATGCCACGTCAGGGAATGTATGGAAAAATTTCCCTTGGTTTTTCAGATTTGCTAATTTTTTAGCCTAGGGTCATACTTTTAAAAGGGGCTTCAATACCAACAAAAAACAAATTTTTTGGGGGGAAAAAATTAAATTTTTTGGAAAGAAAAATCCTTACCTTTTTTAAAATATGTACAATCATGCATTCGAAGGTGTGTAAACCCTACCCCGAGGGGTTTCCCAATTTTTAGCCACTTTTCAGGGACCCCCGGGTGGGCAACATGGCCAATAGGACAGCTCATAAGGGCCTAAGGAGGATTTTATTTGGGCCCACCCCATTTAAAGATGCCCAAAGATAGTTGAGAGTTTTGATCGTTGCCACCGATTTGGGGAAATTAAAATCCCTAGGGATTAAATGGGCACAAAACCCATCATGGGTGGAAATATTCGATGTGTGGGGAATCGATTTCATAGGGCCCCTTTTTTTGAAATTTAAATGGAAACCCAAAAATTTTCCTAGTAGCCCAAAAATAGTCTCCCAATTTGGGGGAAAACTAAAGCCCTTTTCTCCAAAGATGCCAGGGGAGTAAAAAAATTTTGAAAAGGGCCCAAATTTTTTCGATTTGGCACCCCCCAGATTTAATTTTAATTTATAGGGGAACACACTTTTGCAATGCCCCAACCCCGACCAAATATTGAAACGTTTTTTTGGGGTTTTCACTAGATAGCCACCCCAAACCACCCCAAAAATAGTGGGCCCAAATGGAAGTGGGCCCAATGGAATTGGCAATCGCGGGTCTTAAGCAAATTTTAAAAAAACTGTAGAGTACAAGGAAAAATTGGTCAGAAAAGTTGGATGATGCTCCCATGGGGGTATAGAACCGCCTACAAAAAACCCCTCGGTACCACACCTTAAACCCAAATTGTATATGGCAAAAACTTGTCATTTGCCGAGAAGATAGAGCATAAGGCTTTGGGCGATTAAGCGTGTTTAAAAAGTTTTATTTTTAGCTGCGGTTTTTCACAGGGAACTTCAATTGAACGAGTAAAGAATTGGGGACAAATGCAAAAGAAACTCTAATTATCCCAAAAAAAGGGCCAAAAAATACATGATCCCCGTATCAAAAAAGGTCGACAAATTTTAAAAAAGTATCATGTTCTTTTGTATAATTTCCCCCCTTCGTTTATTCCCAGGTAAGTTTAAAAACCAGGTGGGGCGGACCATTCACAATTACCTGAGTTTTTCCCCCTAAGAGACTTTGAAGTTACATACCCGAGAAGGGGACATTTTTAAGGGAAACGGACAACGATTGGAAAAATTTTTACTTGAGTCGAAACCCTTTTTGGAAAACCCTGTTGGCCGGGAGTTTTTTTCTCCACCGATGGAACTAACGTGAGAAGGGCTATCCCTCGAGCTAACGACGTTAACAAAGCGCTTCTTGGGGGGCAATCCATTTTCTAACCTATTTTTGCTTTTGTTTCTTTAAGTTTTTTTTTTTTTATTTTTTTTTAATCTAACTTTGGGGTTCCTTTTTTTTTTTTTCTTTCATTTTTTTTTTGTCATAATTCTTTCCTCTCTTTGCTTTCATTTTTTTATTCTCTCTTTTAATTTTTTTTAATTTCCCAAGTTTCCCCTTTTTTTTAAAAAAAAAAAAAAAATAGGGGGGGTTTTTCAACGGGCGGGGAAAACGGTCGTGCCCCAACCTATGTGCACCCAGACAGCAATACCACTTGGGCACAGAGAGTTACACGGCGAGGGACACGGGCGTGTCCCCAGCCCGTGTGCGCCCAGTAAATCAAACCCGCCCCCCCAGGAGTTACAAAGGGGGTTGGGGCACGGTCGGTCCCCCCGCCCATGTGCGCCCAGAAAAAAACACCTGCAAAACAGTAAGTTTACACGGGATGGGGGCACGGTCGTTTCCCAGCCCGTGTCCATCCAGTTTTCACGAACGGTACAGTTTAAAAATTACACGGGCATGGGATACGGCCGTTCCCCAGCTCCCTGTCCGACCCGACTCCCCTACAATTCGTCAGTAAGTTACACGGGCAAGGGGCACGGTCGGTCCCCCGCCCTGTCGACCCAAAATAACATGTTTTTGCCCCGCCCGGTTTTTTTTTTAAATAAACACCCCTCTCACATGCTCCCAATCAAACATATCTCTCTCCCTCTTCTCTCTTTTTTCTCCCTCTTCTCGACATAATTCTTGCATTCCGCATTTTTATCCAAGTAATTTCCCACTTTTAAATTTTTTCCTCTCTTTCCCCAGATTAGGTTTTGGGGAAAGTGATGAGGAATTAGGCCAGTAAAGACAATGACGATGCTTTCAAAGGCTAGCATCGTCTGATGGCACATGAAGAGACGGATTCTTACCCTTTTTAGTTTCTTTTTTTGTTTGACTTTTGTGTTCAAGGCTTTTTAAAATCCCGCTATATAATGATGAAAGCTTTTTTTATTTTTCGCTTTTTGTTTCCACTGGGAGGGGAAATATTTGTTTTCCCTTTTTTAAAACAAATGTTTTTCCTTTTTCCTTAAAGCTGCTTTTTTGTCTTATATGATTTTTTTTTCGTACATTGAGGAAAAAAGTACATTTTTTAAGTTTGGGGAAGGGATATATAAAGAATTTTTTACTGTTTTAAAAAGGGCCCCCTTATTCACATTTTACCCCAAATTTAAATTTTAAGTTAAATTGCAATAGGTGAAAAACTGGTATTAAGCCAAAAATTTTAAAAGTTTCATCTTGATTATTTTTGATTTATTATACTTTACTAGAATTGAATTTGTCAAATTTTTTGGGAAAACAAAGTTACGATTTTATTTGCTTAGGAATTTTTTAAAACTTTAATTAAAGCAACATCATTTGTTAGAGTTAGTCATGGTTTTTTTTTAAAATTTACTTTATGTATACTTTTCTCTTAGATATTTTTTAAAAGTCCTATAATTGTTTTTGCAAAAAAACAAATGAAAAATTTTTCTTTTTAGAAAACCCCCGAAAAATCACAATGTTGGAGGTCAAAAGGGAATAACAAGTGTATGAATAGAAAAAATTTGGGAAGGGGTTTTCCGGTCCGTCAAAGAGCGAGATTTATCCCAATGCCAATTCAAATGAAAAAAAAAAAAAAAAATTATATGGTTTTGGCCCTTTGGGTTTTTAAAGAGGGAAGGTTCTTTCCCTATCAGTATAAGGAATAAGTTGGGAGGGGCGGTTTTTGGTCCGGGCAGAAGAGCGAGATTCCTTTTTCCCCCTACCAAAACAATTGTACTTAAATAAAGGTTTAAATTTAAAAAAACCCCTCAACAAAAGCATGAAATAGGGGGGTGATCCCGAGGAAAATGGATTAAAATGTGTTTTTTTTAAATTTAGGGCTTAGTGAGATGGGGGAAAAATTGTATACACTTTTTGTCAAATGGGAAAAAAATTTTTATGACTCTTTCCGGTTGGCGAGATGTTGAAAACTAATTTTAGTTTAAAAAACCCCTTTGTTTAAATGTCTTGGGTAAACTTTGATTTTTTAAATTAACTAGTGAACCCTCCCAGTATTAAGTTCGTTGGAGCTTCGAATATGGTCAGATGAAATTGGTTAACTTTAAATTTTTGTATGTTGATTGAGAATAATTTTTTTACTTTTTTTAAGGGGCAAGTGTTAAATTTGGGTTTTCCGGTTTTTTTCCAAAAAAGTGATAAATTTTTTTTTAACGTTTCTTGTTTCCCAAAGTTTTGTTTTTTATTTTTTTGCTTAGGACAAGCAAAAGCCAAGTGTTTGGGAAATTGAAACTCTAATTTTAAAAAATATTTTTTAGGTGAATTTTTAGTATTTTCCGCACATTTTTTTTTTTTTCTTAAAGAAATTGATACTTTAAATTTAGTATAATTGGGTTTATTTCAGGTTTTAAGCCTTCTAGGGTCGAAAACAAAAAAGGAAATCAAGTTTTTACTCAATTCCGGGTTCAAAAAAAAAGGTTTTTGAATTTTTTTAAATTGTGCAAAAAATTTGCTTAAGTACAGAAAATTTCACGACCTGGGGGCACGGTCATGTCCCCCGGCCCTGTCGGGGGAGAAAAAAAAAATCTTTTTTTATACCCTATAAAAAGACACATTAGGGTTTTTTTAAAAAAAAAAGGAAGACACAGACTTAAAGGGGAAAAACATTAAAAAGAGGGTTAAGGAACAACATCAAGAAAAGGGGGAAAAAACATCAACTTTAAGATTTTAGAGATTTTTCTAATCAAAAGGGGATTCCATTTTTTTTTTTTTTTGATGGGGGAAAACCCTTTTTTGAAATTTATTATAAAGCTTTTGAATTAAAATAATTTTTGGGTTTTGGGAAACCCAGGGGTTTTTTTAACACTTTAATTTTAAAATTTAAATTTTAAAAAGTTTCCCACCTTTTTTTTGATTCCAAATTTTTCCGTTTAAATTTTGGGGTTTATAATTCTAGGGTGCAATATATGATATTATCCTTTTTAATTTAGAAAAGCATGTGTAATTGATCTAGGCAAAAATTGAAAGGAAAATTTCATGTATACTTAAGATAAAATACATTTTCTTCCCGGGAAAATTGGGTTGTTTGCATGAGAATTCATTAAACCTTAATGCGATTCAAAATTTTTTACTAAGTGAAGAGATTCCGGTAAATAATTTCGGATTAGGGTTAATATGCTTGAGAAGGATATTAGCTTTAATTGTGAATCCCTCCGGTCAAGAATAATAGAAATTGAATTGGATATATTTTAAAAAGGTTACATATTAAACACTAGGGGAAATAATTCCTAAATGCATTATTGCATACTTGAAGTCGTTCGTAATTTATTGCTTCCTAATTTGCGTAATTAAGTTCTCATAAGTAGTTTAGTTGTTAATTTCAGTATTTTTAATTCATTCAACTCATCATAATTTTCTAGTTAGATAATAAAGCTAAAGTTAATATTAGTACTCAAAATCTCTGAGGGATCGACTCGGACTAACATCCGCTATATTAAAACTGATAGGTGCGCTTGCCTCATATCAGCGACCTCCTCTTTGTCACTTAGTTCAACTAAAGATAAATAGGGATCATTATGCAATTCTGCGCTATCCTTTCGAAAGCGTCGGTATTTGGTTGGAGAATCCTAATGATCCCCTAACGGGTTGCAATGCATGACATTTTAGGTCATTAGAGTCGAAAAGATTAAATTTCATTTATGGTGTTCAAACAATTTCACATCAATTCAATTATAACACAAAATCAATCACATTACAAATTTCAGCACGAATTCAGATACATCAAACACATGCGAAACTATTACAATCACAACCATATACAATCCTAAGTCTCCAAGTATCATAAAATAGTACTCTAATACAGTAAGTAATAACTCAACTTACTTGGAATTTCTCAGTCACCCATTCACTTAATTGCAAGTCAATTCGTCTCTAAGTATCCTATAATACCAATAGGTTTTTTTTAGTACTTATAATTTAATGATTCTATTCTTAAGTTATAATTTAACTCATTTTCCATGTATACCTATTATTAACTAATGATTTATTCTACCCTATTTCTGGGTTCGATTCTTAAATTAGATTCTATTTTTGATTTCGGAATTTTAAAATATGCTGAATCCTAATATGAAATTAATCACATTAAGTTCAAGTATTCTAATATCCTATTGGGTTTTAAATTTTAAAGTATTCAAAACTATTCGGTACACGTAATTCTAATTGGGGTACCAGATTTATTCCCCAATGTGAGAAAATCTTGCATTTTTTTATACAATTACCTAAAATTAAAAATTTTGTTTCAGATTTATTATATTCTGATTTTATTATTATATTATCTAATTAAACCTAATTTTTCATATTTATTAAATTCCAATTTTACATACTCCTAATTTTCTACAATTACCACATAATTCATTCATTAATTACACTTAACACTCAAAGACTAGGATTAGGTTTACATTCAGAGATTAACATCCCTAACCATCTAATTACTATCAAAAATCAGTAATTAATGTCTTAATCACCTAATTAACCAAAATTCCCCAATTTTTTTTATTATTTTAGGGCTAAAAATTTACCTAAAAATTTTGAAAATTAAATTTAATAAAATAGTTTCATAGCACTGTTCATATCACTTAAGTATTTTACAGAAAAAATTAAGTCCAAACTACACTCCTAACTTATTATTTTTAATTCTAATCATGCTCGATTTTATTTAAATTTTTTAAGAACCCATATTTTTAAACTTGATTAACACTTAATCACTATTTTTCCCTAAATCTACATACAATAAAACTTCAGAATAAAAAATTTTCATAATTTTTTAGGCAAAATAAATAATTTTAAAAAATTATACAAAATCAGAGCAGATGAGTGGGCTCACCCGGTCTAATAACTTTTGGCCTTCCAACACCGATCCGGGTATTCGGCCAGTCCAAGTGGTAGGTCTAGAGTGGGGTGGTGGGGGTGGCTCAGTCTCAGGTGTTTGGTAGCGTGTGGGTTTGGCTAATTAGCTTTACTGTACAAATTTTCTTTTCTTTTTTTTTTAAACCTGATTTTTCTCTTGAATTTTCTATGCTTTCTATTTTTTTTTTCTGATTTCTAACTGTCCAAAAGGAGCTCTATAATTTTTTCCCTATTTATGAAGTTTTTTGGTAATTAATGTGCATTTAATTGGATAAAACAATACATAAATCCCTTAATTTTGCCTTTTATGTTGCTTTTTTAATTGGATAATTTTTCTTCTTCACTTCTTGCCTTGCCACGACCAAATCCATATTCATTTCCTTTATTCTCTAATTTTTTTTTTTTTTTCTTAATTAATTAATAATTTTATTTAATTATTTAATAAGTTTTTAGATAATTTTAAGTAATTTCGCATATTTTTATCTACACGTAAAAAACATATGGGTTATATATGAAAAATTCATAATTATTTTTTAAGTCATTCTATAATTTTTTTGTATATATAAACTATCTCTACTTTCTCCTTTTCAATAATTAAAAATTATTATAATTTAAAATTTGAAAATTTTATAATCTCCTATTTTATTTCTTATTTTCTTAAATTTAAGTTTACAGGGTCATTTTTACTAATATTTTTATCCATATTTTATAATTTTAGTTTGATCAGATCCTTTAAAACCGATTGCTCTAAACTTTGTATTCTAAGTTCAATTTTACGATCACTCGTTTAATTTTAAGGCTTACAAATATGACTAGACTTAAAGTCACAACTCGATTCGATATATTTTTGACTTAACTCGAAAGGACTTGATCGATACGATACGATACGACATGACTCTCTTTTTATTTTATTTTCTTCTTTTTTTTCTTTTTTTAAATTTTTATTTAATTTTCTTTATTATTATTTTTATTAACCTGGCTCAATTAAAATAAAAATGAAAAATAGCAAAAATAGATGTCTACACTAATTAATAAATATAAGAGGACACTCCTTAAACTGACTAAGTATGTGAACAATATAAGTTTCATTAGGATATGTAATAGATAAATATAATAATTTGCCCAAACCCCTTATCTATATCAAATACAATCAACTAAACCTAAAGAGTCTTCTTGTGAAAATTATGTTCAGCAACTATGAGGTCTTTACAAAAACGGGAACAACTTACGATTGGGCCCGGTTTGGAAACGGTTTGTAAAATTTAGGGCATTGTTAATT
>JAMXBC010000112.1:0-44889 GCA_024138005.1 Lumnitzera racemosa
TGCCACCCGAAGCGCGACGCAGATCCGAGGCCGGGTGCAACGGCGCGCCTGAGGGAGATTGCTCGCTGCGACTCCCTACGCGCGCGGGCAGGCGATACTTAACCGCCCCGGCGGCGCATCCTTTCGTCTCCTCGTGCATCGCATCCGACCGCCGCCGCTCTTCAGCCTCCAGACCTCTGTGTCTAGTCACTCATTTCGAGCCCGCCACTCCTTCGCCGCCTCTGCCGCTTCTCTTCGCCCAACGCTCTTTCCAGCTCCACTCTTCTCGACTCTTCCAAAATGCAGTACGCCGTTCTCGCTGCCGCGTTCGCGTCCGCGGCGCTGGCCAACATGGACATTGGCGCCGCCGCCCAGGCCGCCGGCGTCAACGCCGGGCTCGACCTGCACATCGACTGGTCGCAGTTCGCGTGGCCGCAGCTGCCGGCCGCGTGGCCGACCGCGGCCCCGGCCTGGTCCAGCATCGCGACCAACTGCCCGGACGAGTACACCACCCGCCGCGTCGGCCTGGTCCAGCTGGGCGACCTCGGCCACCTACTCGGGGCCCGTGTCCCGTTTGAGACGACCGCGACGCCGACCCGCCGACGCCCCACCAGCGTGCCCGCGTACACGCCTCCGGTCCTACGCCACCGCCACCAGCGCCCCGGCCACGCCCTCGCCCCCCGGCCTACAGCCCCCCTGCCAAGACCACCAGCGTGGTTGTTGTCTTCGCCGCTGCCGTCCAGCTCGGCCTCGTCCGTCGCGCCCCCGGTCTACACCTCCTCGGTCGTCACCGTTGTCCCGTCGTCTCGACCACCGTCTCCTCCGTCATCGTCCACAAGCCGACCCCGGCACCAGCGCCAAGCCGACCCAGTACACTGGCGCCGCCTCCAACGTCAAGGCCCAGGTTGCGGTGCGCTCGCCGCCGCCGCCGGTCTCGTCGCCTTCCTGTGAGCTTTCGAGCCCCACGGGCCGAGAATTACAGTACCATTGAGATATAGAGTTAATTTTGAGAAAGAACGCGGCCCATGCGTCTCCTCGACGTGTCAATTTTACTTTTCCCGCCTGTGCTATTCAAACATGGTTCATGCACCACCGTGAGGAATGAAAGATACAACAGACGTGGCAATTGGGAGAGGTTCGTAGATCGTAAAGCGACAGACGTGAGCGTGGGAGACAATCGTAAAGGCATCCAAACGCGAAAAAATCAAGGACGGTCCGCCAGCAGACCGTCCGCAGAGGACAGGCTGGCGCGGCGCTCGCGCACCGCGCCGCGCAGGTCGGCCATGAAGCCCTGCTGGCTGCGCAGCCACAGCGCGCGCTGGGCGGGATCCATGCGCGTGCCGTCAGTGGAGTGCGCGCTCATCGCGCGCCGCAGACTGCCGGCCGCGAGCGCGCTGCTCGGCCCGCGCCCGCGCGGCTCGGCCAGCAGCCCCGCTGTTCAGCGCCGCGCTGGGCGGCGACGACATGGACGCCGAGGGCGAAGTGGCGCGCCGTGCGCCACGCGCGCGGGCTGTCGGTGCGCGGTGAGCGGGAGATGTCCGAGCGCGGCGAGCGTGACGAGTTGGACCTGGGGACTGCTGTGCGGCGCGGCGGCGTCATCAGGACGGCTTTGCTGTCGCTCGTGCCGGTCATGGTGCCGACGATGCCGAGGTCGTCGGCGGCGGAGGCGCGAAAGTCGCGGATCGCGCGCGCGCTGTCGGAGGTGCCCGTGAAGCTGTGCCGGACCGAGTTGCGGACCGAGTTGCTGCGCGCCGGCACGCTGCCAAAGAGGATTCCGTCGTCGAGTCCGTCTTGCAGGGCCTGGTCAGTGTCGTCAAGTGGCGTCCTGATTCGAGCCTTCCATCAACGACGTCGAGTTCAGTGAGCGCGTGCGTCGAGCTCGGAAGCCGCTGGGCAAACAGGCCCGGGGAGTGAGACGCAAGCGGGTTCGGGTGGCTGCCTGCGTCGAACGCCGGTCGGAAGCCGCTGTCTGGGCGGGCTGCTGATTGCGATGTTCAGGAGGGGAGTCCCGATCGCGGCAGAGCGGCGCGAGTCTGAGGGCGACGACGGCAGCGGCTCAAGCTCGGCGAACCTCGTCAACGGCGGCGTATCGGGATACAGCTGGTTTTGCGTGAGGGCGCGAAAGGCGGCGTCGCTCACGACGCCCGGCGTGACCGCCGTGTCAACGCGCTGCGAATCCTGCAGCTCTCTCACATCGCTCGTGTCGTCGAGTTGCCGTGTCGATGACGTTGCTGGCTCTGCCGAGTTCTGCGGCGGCCGAGCAACCGACTCCTGGACAGAAGGTGAGAAAAAGCCGACGGAAGAGGGGTCAACGACCAGCGCCTCCTCCACGCGCGATGGGAGGCCGCTGCGCACGCCGTCAGACGCGTCCGCGTGGTAGAAAGTCGTCCCGCCGGAAGTCGACATCCGGCGCGATTGCGACTGGCTCTGCGGCTCAAACTCGATCGGCGCATAGATATCGATTGTCTGGCTCGCGTCGTCTGCGGGTTCGTCCTGGCCTGCATTAGGTTGGTCGTCTCGATCGTGGTCGCGGTCATCATCAACAGCAGGTGGAGCAGCAGGGACAGCGGGAGCCCACGGCTGGTGTGCTGGTGGGTAAGTCCTCTGAGGACCCCAGTCTGGCGTGCGGAGGTGTGCGGCTTGGGAAACAACGACAGCATCGTCGGCGGGCCGGCTGCGGCCTCTGGAGAGCGTCCGTAGTGGATGAGAAGCGCGGCTTGGGAAAGGACGGCAGAGTGAAACGGCCAGTGTGCTTCGACCGAGAGCGGTCATCAGAGCGAAGGGGGTCCGCGGAGCGTTGGCTGAAGGCGCGGCGCAGCACAGAGGGTAACACGCTGCTCATGCCGGTGGAGGCGCGGCGCACCGGGATCGGACCGAGAAAGCCGGGTCCTGGCCGACCATGGGTGAGCGCGTGTCTTCCTGCTCGAGACGCGCCTGGTGGGAGCGGTTCTCCGTCAGAGCGGGAAAGTCGTGCAGCCGTGGGTCCGGCGAGGCGTCCTCGGCAGCCCAAGATGTGTACAGCCCTGCCTCTGCCTCGGCGCGCGACATGTCTTTGGAGGTGGTGGGCGCCGGGAAGCGGTGGCCCGAAAGGCAGATGGCGGTGGCAGTCTGCGGCGCGACGGCCGGAGGGCTCCAACAGCTCGCTCGACAGCTGACGCGCGCGGTCCATGAGCGACGGCCGCCGCTGCGGTGCCGCAGAGTCGAAGGCTGCCGAGTCGCGCTTCTCGTACATGTCGACGGTTGGCGTGTCGCCTCTCTCGGTGACTGCTGGATCGAATACCGCTGCGCGTGGAGTCTCCAGGTCGTCCGTTTGCGCCTCTGTTGAATGCTGGGGCTCGCTGAAGACAGGAGGCGATGCGCGACGGCCGTCTTGCGCGGTGGCAAAGCTCTCGGCCACATCAGACGCGGACGAGGTGTGGTCGCTGTGGACGAGCACGACCGACTGATCGCTGTGGGGGACCAAAGACACGGGCTTGGCCTCGAGGATCTCGACCCGTTCCGAGCGCGTCGAGATGGGCGAGCCGCGCAGCAGGAGCGTCCGGCCGGAGACGTGTCCGTCGCTGCGCCAGTGGACGAGGGATGTCTCCATGCTGCGGCGCGGCATTTCGCTGGCCGGAGGCGAGCCCGAGGCGATTGAACTCTTGCGGCGCTTGTGAGACCGCCGTTCCGGCGTCACCGGCTGCGTCGGACTGCCCGGCTGCACAGGGTCGCCGGGGGCATCAAGCCGAGGTGTCTTGTGATCAGAAGACTCTGGCGGCATGTCGGCCGCCACGGTCGCGTCTGTCGAAGGGACTGCGGCGGGACCACATGCCGCAGGCGACGCTTCACGGGCATAGTATTGTTGGAGGAGCAGCGTGACCGGCGTCGGCGGCGGCTTTGGCGGTCGGAGAGCTGCACCTTCAGCAGTGGTCGGTGTGCCCGCTTCGTCGAGGCGGATCGAGACCGCATCTACCTCAATGTCGTGGAGGTCAGTCCTTGGAGGTTCAAGCGCGAGGCTCTGCTCTTTGAGAGTCACAGGGTCCACCACAGCTGAACGGCCTGTCAGAAGCAATGGATCCACTAAAGTTGAGCGGTCTGCCGGAGCCAAGGGCTCCGCCAAAGTCAAGTCGTCTGCCAGAGCCAAGGGCTCCGCCAAAGTCAAGTCGTCTGCCAGAGCCAAGGGCTCCGCCAAAGTCAAGTCGTCTGCCGGAGCAAAGGGATCCGCCAAGTCGAGTCGTCTGCGAGAACCAAGGGATCTGTCAAAGTCGAATGATCTGCCCGGATCAGTGCCGGCTGTGAGCTGTCGTCTGCTGGCGTTGTGTCTAATTTCTGCCTCGAGAGTTGAGGCACGGGTGACGATGTGCGAGGGGCTCAGCAGTCGCACTGTCCACGAGCTCAGCTCCAGCAGTCTGGACAGAAGCTCGCGGTGGCTCTTCTGCGGAGGAAATGGGAGGCTCCAATGCCAAATGTCTGACGACAGGCTCCTTTGACCTGGCGCGGCGCTCGCGGTATGAGCTGTTGCTGCGGCGCGGAATGAGCCCGTCCCGAGTAACAGGCCGGGACTGGCATCGCGCTCGCGGTAAGAGCTGTTACTCCGCTGCGGTACGAGACCCGACGCCGGCTGGCGTCGCGCTCGCGGTGAGAGCTGTTGCTGCGGCGCGGTGCGAGCTTTGAATCGACAACAGGGGCAAGACGAGACACAAAAGAGGTCTGTCCTGGGTGTAGCAGGGTCCTATCGAGCCTGCTCGACTCCGGTTCGACACGTGACGCGTCGGGCGGGCGTAGGTGATGGACGGCACCGGTGGCACGGCATCCGCAAGGCGCGCGCGCAGAGATCCAGTCTTGCCAACGTGACGCAGCGTGCGCTGGCGCTGTGGCGGACTGCTGTCGACGACGATGGCGGTGACTGCGGAAGCGGCGGAGGCGGTCGAGGGCTGCTTAACGTGGCGCGAAGCAGTGGAGCGGACAGACGTGGGCCAGCTAAAGTCGCGACGGTGCAGCGAAGCCGTATTTTGCAGGTTGTGCCGGTGCAGCGCGGCGGTGGTGACTGGATGGAAGACGTCGTCAAGCTTCTGGGTCTTGCGGCGCAGCGACGGCGAGCGTTCACCTGCATGTACGCTGGCGGGTTCGTCGTCCTCGATGCTGGTCACGCTGTTGGCATCGCTCTCCGCCGGCATCTCAGCCGGGCCTCTAAGCGGCATCTCGGATGCGGCATAGGGCAGCCGCAGCTTGCGCGGGCGGAGGGCATCGGGCCACCCTTGCGCGCCACGCGGCGAGGTCTGATAGCGGTGGCCCAGGCTCGTAGTCGACTGGCGCTCGCGCGCGGTCTGGAACGAGTCCGCCGTGGGCGAGCGCGCACGCGGCGCGACAAAAGGGCGCGGCGCGATCCGGCGTCGCGTCCGGCGTCAGCACCTCGCGGACAAACGGCGGCGTCGACGCCAGCCGAGATCCTTCAGGGTGTCGCTCGCGGAGGAGCTGCTCGCGGGCGTCGTGGGATAGCTGCGAGGGCGTCGCGCTGGATAGGTGTGAGTCGAGGGCGGCGTGGGCAGCATGAGCAGCGGCTGCAGCAGCGGGCGCGGGCCGGCGTCCGCGTCGGGCTCGCCGTCGGACGAGTCTGCCACGTCGCGCGGCTGCTGTCCTAGGTTCAACAAGGCGTCGTCGGAGAGGACATGACCAGGTGCAACGTCAGACGGCAGCTGCTGGAGCCAGAATAGATCCGAGGACAGGCCGCCGCGGCGGCGGGCCCAGGCGCTGTCCCTCAGCGAGTGGTCCAGCAGCGCGTACGCGTGGTTGTAGTCGCGGCCGGGCATGGCCGTTGTGGTTGTTGGCAGCGCGGCGCGCGGAGGATGTCGCCGCACGGGCGGCGCGATGCGCGACGTTGCGGCGGCTGCAGAATCCGGGTGGCTGGCTCGGCACTGATCACCGGCCCGCGTGGCGGGGCGTGTTTCACCATCGACCTTCTTCATCGCCTTTGTATTCTTGTTTTATCGTTTTGGCAATCCTCTATGGTCTGTGTGGTGTGGCGAATCATGTTCAATGGATCCCGGATGTCGACAGAGTGATACCGCGCTGGGATAAGCTGCCGCGGCAGCATGCAGCCGAAAAACAATGAACGGATACCCTGCTTTGTCGCCGTTTGGCTACGGAACTGCAGCCGATCGGTAGCGTGTTGATGGCAACGAGGACGAGGAGCGGTCGGTCCTGCTGGAATAGCTCGCGGTCAGAGGCAAGGTTCGGAGCGGTCACAGCACGCTGTAGCGGCGCGGGTATCAACACCAGCAGGAGGCCGTAGTGGGTTTCGTGACCGCTGTGAAGCATTGTGCTCCTGCGACGTTGCAGTCGGCGGCTCAGCGTGAAAGCTCTCTCTTTGTCCTCGTGCGCGTCGAAAGGGTCTGAAGCTAGAGTAGAGCTGTCAGCGAGGGGCGATCGCATGCTGTCAGCGACAGCACCCGAATAAAAACACATCTAGAGCAGCGCCGGCAGAGCGGAACTTGGCGACGTCTTGGAATTTTCTGCGCGCTGTGAGCTTTGCTCGTTCTCGCAGCACTTCCGCTGGTGGTGAGCAAGATCAATAGTTTGGGAACCGTAAGTAAAAAGCGAAAGGTTAGACACAGTGAGCTTTGCTCTCGAGCTTCGTTTCCCGACACACGGCCTCGGACTTGCTCGACATGGCAGCTGATGGTGTGCGAGTGCGGCCCACTGTAGCAGCGATGCTCGCAACGGAGCGGTACGATAATTGAGCTGCACTCCGGAGACTGTATCGGCGTCCAGCGCACAACAAGGCAAGAGACGGCGGAGCCGCGTCGCGGTCCGTGTAGACACTGTCCGAGTGTCTGCCGTGACTGACGATATCCGTCAGATGTGCTGGACTTGAAGCTGCGGGTCACCGGACGGTTGAGAACAGCACGCCGGCCGCTTTGGCTGTCAAAAGACAGACACAGGCAAATGCCGCCTGTCGTACACTCGCGTGTCGGACAATGAAGCTGCTTGGCCATAAGAAGAGCGTCGAGTCGGTGTCATTCTCAGGAAGAGCGTCTTTCAGCATCTACTGAGCATCATTGTTAGGACTAGACAGTGGCAGACGTGGGACAGCCGACTCTGCCGCTGTCCTCCGTCCGGTTCGTCCAGTAGAGCCCAAAAAGACAGCGCTGAACGATCAATCCGAGTGTCTGTCGCGCGGTGCCTGCAGCGATCGGCGCAGACCTCTGCGGGCCCCCCGGCAGGAGGTTGAACCGGCGGGATGTCGCGCAGGCGACCGCCGAGATCAGACAGGCCACCGCCGAGATTGAAAAGTCAACGGAGCTGGAAGCCGGGTCGCCACCGCACCAGCAGACGTCTTATCCGTATTGCAGGTGAAGGAAAAAGAGACCAGGATCCATCGTCGTCGTAGATGTGCAGGGCAGAGACAAAGCACCTGGTCAAGCCTGCACCGCTCGATACAGGCCAGTCGTCAAACATTGTGGCTGCTCGACCGCGCGCGTCGACGTGGGACGGCGGGGGAGCACGTGTGCAGGCGGCCAGAGTGGGCGGTAGCGGTGACAATGGTACCTCGAGACACGGGATCGGGGCGGCGGTTCGCGGGCGGCGCGGGACATGTCCCCCATGTCGCCCGCATGTCATGCGCAGCAGGTGCTGGACGAGCGAGCCGCAACGGCGCCGCTCGCGGGTCTCGCAGGCTGAGCGCGCAGGGCCGGGCTCGCAACAATTGCCCGACGTGCCGGCCGCGAGGGCTGAACAAGGGCCGGAAAGAGGCTGGCGCGGTGGTCCGCGATCTTGTTGCTGCCCAGCACGGAAACGCGAGCACGGTCACCTGCAGCAAAGTATGGCCAGCGCAGCAGCAGCAGCGGCGGCGGCGGCAGCAGCAACAGCACTGACGGCACGTGGCCAGCCAGGCAGGCCTGCATGTGCAAGTGTGGCCCGTGCGCGCTCGTACGAGGATGCGCGGATTAGTTCGAAACCAGGCGGGCGCGTCGGCTGGACAATCCCGCGCACAGCAGCGGCGGTCTGGCCTGGTTAGCCGGCCGGGGGCAGCGCCAGCAGGCCGGAGTTTCCGTGGCGTCGATCGGCCAGGTGGGGACGACCGATTGAGCGGGCGGGGTTTCTGGCAATCTGCAGGCCGGGGCTGCCTCCAAGGCTTGAGACGCCTTTTGAGGCTGTGCGCTGGCGGATCTGCACAGCTGGCGGCGAGCAGACTCCAGAGCCCGCCCGCGACGCTGGGGACGGCGGTGGCAGCCACGCCGTGTTATTCCCTTGATGACGCCGGTAGCGTGCCAGCCGGCAGTTGCGCGAGCCAGCAAACTTTCGCCCGAAGCGCCGTGGTTGCATCTCCGTGCGTGGGCTGTCGGTGCTGCGGTGGATGGGGCGTGAGGGTGAAACGACGGGCTTGGCGCGGGCCAGCTTTGCGCGCATCGATCCTTGCAAGGAAAAGGCGCCGCGAGCGGCCTGCGTCATGCTGACTGTGCGCGCGCTTCCCCATGCTACGCGAGGAGAGAGCGAAGGAAAAACTCTCTCAGCCGCAGGGGTGGGAGACGCGCCTGAAGAGAAACAGGCAAGGGGCCCGTTGGGAGAGAGGGGCACGAAAGAGAGAGAGAGAGAGGGGAGGAGGTGTGGTGGTGGTCTTGGCCGCCTTGCCAGATTGAGCGCAGCGTGACGCCATTCCCAGAGTCGCCATGCCGCATCGGAAAGGGGCGAGCGGGGGGCCAGCCAGACACTCGTCAGTCGTCTCGTCGTCTTGTCGTCTGCGCGCAGGCGCTCGCGACGGAGGGCAATGCTCGATGACGCCGCCGCGCAAACCTTACGAGCCCTTGGGCGCCCGTGGAACGACAGCCGTCCACGCCGAAACGCGCAGCTGCAGGCAAGGCAAGCTTTCCCCGCCGTCCCGACTCGGCCTTTTGCGCGTGCCGGCCGCGCCCACGCGTCTTGGCGATGGGATCCGTAGGGCGGTGGAGGCACGGCGGTGGAGACGGCGCCCGGCCGGATCAGCCGCTGTCATCTGCGCCGACACTCTCGCAGCTGGAGTCCAGGTAGCCATTCTAGACAGCCCCTGAACGTACGCAGCGATTAGTGTCGTGCAGGGGTGGCCTTGAAAGAGCCGGCGAGACGACAAAGCGGAGTCGACCGCGGGGGGGGGAGTGGAGCCGGGGAGGTAGGAGGCGGCCAAGAGCGAGAGGTGCAGCGCATGCGGCTCCAGCGGGTTGCCGCGCGCAAGAGCCGCAAGAAGTGTCGCCGCGAGCGAAAAGAAAGAGCAAGGATGCTGCCGGGCGCCGGGCGATCCGCGCAGGCCAAACCATAACAGAAGCGTTTTATTGCCTGTGGCGGTGGAGCGCCGCCCGTGTGTCGTGCTGCCCCTCCGCCTTCTGTCGCGTTGCCTGTCACGCTGTCTGTCGCATCGTCTGTCGCGTCCTTTGTCATTTGACGGCCTGCCTCTCATGCAGCACTGTACTGTACTGTCGCCATCGTCGCGGCTGCGTCTGATTCAGCGACGCGCTCAGGCACGACGCCGTCTGAGAGGAACAAAAATCGCGCTGGCGGACTGCAGTAGGGAGGGGCCACGCGCTGAGTGGGCGGCAGGCGGCTGACGGCAGCGGGCGCTCCTTCGGCGGGCGGGGCGCGGCCAGGACCAGAGCCGGAGCCAGAGCCAGAGACCGAGCCAGAGCCAGACGAGCGCCGTGAGCGAGGGCGCATGGCAGCGGTCGCCGATCTGCAAGGCGCCGATCGACTGCTCCGGCGCGCCGTGGCCCCAGTCCTGCCAATCGCAGATCCGGCGCGGCGGCCTGCCGCGTGAGCCGCTCGCACACGCGGCCGGCGCGCGCGCGGGCCGGCCTTGACGTCGTCGGTGTGACGTGCCGTCCGTCTCCCTCAGGTCGCCGGCCCGACTTGACGGCTGACGAAAGTGATCGCCCGCTTGGCGCGCCGCCGTCGCCCCCAAACGCCGCCCGCTGCGCTCTGCCGAAGCAATCTCGCGCGCCGCACCCAGTCACGCGGCCTGCGCTGAGGGATGGCTGCGATCGCCGTCCGTCACCCCGGCCTGTGCGCTCGCTCGCTGCTGCGCGCTGTGTGCATACGCCCTGCCTTGGTGATACGCGCGCGCGCGCGCGCTGAGCTACTGCACCATCTGCCCCCCCAGCGCCGCCGCCGCCGTCGCCGCCGTCGACGCCGCCGCCGCCTCCTCCCCGCACGCCTTGCGCTCTCGTCTGGCGTCGAGCTCCGAACGTGCGGGCGCCCAAAGGGAGGAGCAGAACAGCGGCTGCCCGAACGAAATGAGCGGCGTACTTGCTTGTCCTTTGTCCAGCGGCGCGCGGTGTGCGCCGCGCTCCGTCCCAGCACACAGGCGTCTGGTCTGGAGTTGATTGGATCCGAGTCCCGTGCGTCTAGTACAGTAGTCCCGCGCAGTGGGTGCTAGCCTGATCGTCCTGTCGTGGAATGGAAGGTGGCCGGCGCTGGCGTTGGCGCTGGACCATGCGCGCGCGCGGAGGATGTCATGGCCCAGTCCGGTCCCTGCGGGCAGCCACATCGCGTCGTTTCTACTTTTGCTCGCAAGCCGCTCCGGCGCCCAGACAGGATAAGCTTTGGTCGACAGGAGACTTTCAGAGCCAGATGGAAAGTCCAGAAGAGGGGAGGGGACGATCACGTCTGGCTCGCTCGCTTGGCTGGCGAGTAGTGGCCCCTCTTGCGTCAAGGAAGCCGGCGCGGATCACGGCAAGCCACCAACCAACGGCGCGCGCACACAGGCGCACACACGCACGCATTTGGGTGCTGATGCTGCCGGGGCCTCTGACTGCCGCTGCTGATGCTGTTTGTCGACGAGAATGATGATGGGGATGATGCTGCAACCCTCTTGGGGGGCACGAACAAGGAACGCCAGAGGGGACACGACCAAGGGCCTCTCTGCTGCTTCCCCCCCCCTCTCCTTCACCTCCTCCCTCCTGTCCTCATCTCCCCTCCCCATCTCTGTTGTCCCCTCTCGTCCTGTGACTTTCGAGTGCCCATAAGGCTGGCCGCAGGTACCTGCTTTTCTCTGTCCTCCTGTAGACGTGCTTCTCTCTTTCCTCGACTCGGACGGTTGTGCTATTGCTCTGCTATAGACAATCATGACCTACGGGCCCAACTCCAAGTAAAGAAAAACAAGACGCAAAAGAAGAACCTCAAAGGTTGGGCCTCATCTTCATCCTTCAACCGCAGCCGGAAAGGGAGACCTCGAGAGCGAGCGGCGACACCTCGGGGGAGGCCATCTACTGTACCTTTGTCTCTCTCTCTCTCTCTCTCTGTCTCTCAAGAGTCTCTGTCTGGCTCCCTCGCTCGAGTCCAGTCCCCTGCGCGCTGCAGTCTCTGCCAATCGAAAGCGCGGGTGACCGCTGCAACCTTACCGCCACGTCGAGCCTTTCGCTCAGAGCCCCTCCGGGAACGCAGGCCGAAGGCGCACGCGCGCGCGCGCCACACACACACACGCGCGCAGCCTGCAGTGCGCCCGCGCGCACAACGCACGCGCGCGCACCACACACTCCTCGCGCGCGTGCGCGCACAATCATACTTACCCTCCGGCTCGTCATCACTCTCACTGCCGTCATCGACATCGACACCGTCTCCGGTCTCTCTCCAGTGTGCAGTCTCCACGACTGCCTCGAGACGGCATTGACTTTTGCAGTGTCGCCTGCGCCGAGGATTGTTGAAGAAATTGTCAATCGTCCGGATTGAGCTCCATCGGCCGTCACCAGGGTGGTTGAAGCCCAGAGGTTCTGAGATCGACGGACTGCGAAACAGACACCCGGACAAGACCTTGTCGAGGCTGCCAGGCGGGCCACACGCGGCGCTGCCTCGGACGTCGCGCGCGGCCCTGAGCCGTCGAGCATGGACAGGCCGCAACAAGGGCTGCACCCGAGACAGGATAGCCAGTCGGTCTCCTCGGACCTTCCCAGGTCGCAGTCGCAGCCGCAGACGCTGCCGCCAGCACCAGTTGCCGCACCACCCGCACCAGCAGCTGCCGCAATTGCACACCCAGCTGCAGTACCACCAGCACAGCGTGCCGTCCCCTCGAGCTTGCACCACCACCCGCAGCAGCACCACCATCAGCAGCCGTCGCCAGGGGGCCATCACTTACCCAACATGAGCCACACTCATTTTTCGATGCCGACCATGCATCACAGCCTGGCGCAAATGTCGTACCACCAGCCGCAGCACCACAGCCTGCACCATGACCCGTATGCCTCGTTTGTGCCGCAACACCCCTCGCACCCTCGCCGCACATGGCCCTGTCGCCCGGGTCCATCAAGAAGCGCCGTCTGTCCGACTCCTCCGACCACATTGGCATCGGCCATCCGGGCTCGGCCACCTCGGCCGCATTCCCCGACACGTCCGGATTCTTGTCGAGCGACCGCGACTTTGACCACCAGCAGCATCTGATGCACGCGGCCGCCGCTCCGCCGCCTCCGCCAGCCCAGCAGCCTCCTTCGATCTCGTCCCGGCGCAGCAGCAGGCCTCTGCCGCAGCTCCGCTGGCACCTGTGAAGAAATCCCGCACCAACACGCCCTGGACGCCGGCCGAGGAACACCGCCTGAAGCTGATGCGCGATGGCCGGCAACAGCTGGAGCGAGATCGCCAAGGTTTGTCTTTTCTCGCATCTGAGCCGCTCTCCAGACGCGAGATTGACGTTTGGATCAGTCATTTCCACCCGCACAGAGGGTAGCGTCAAGAAGCACTGGTACAAGGTCAGTAGAAAAAGAAAACCCCCAGCGCAGAACGTACGGATCAGTCCTGACAAACGACCGTGGGCAGGACATGCACTATGCAGAGTTCGCCGAAGACGAGGTGCGTTTTCCCGCGCGCAGAAGAGCGTGTTCCGCGAGAGACCGATTTGAATCAAAAGCCAACGCAAAAGTGTGTGGTGCTGACAGGGCGAGATACAGAGCGCGGCTCTGCTGGCAGCAATCAAGGAGTATGAGGCGAGCAAGTGGAAGGTCATCGGCCAGAAGCTCGGCAAGCCCGCCAAGGTCGGTCTGCTTTCTGGTTTTTTCTCTTGCGGTCGGATTGCTGACAGGTTTTGGTGGTGGAAACCAGGCCTGCGAGGCGTACGCCAAGGAACACTTTGGCCCAGGCAAAGTGTGACGCCTCCGCTCCGGCCGTCCGTCGAGTCGACGAGAGATGTCCGCAGGAGAGCCCGTCCAGAGAAGAATTGTAATGATACCCTGATTCCAACCGCAACATGCCGCCTCCAGGATCCCCGTTTGCGAGCTTTTTCCGCTCCCCCGAGTCCCAGGCAGGGGTGCACATACGAGCAGCCTGCAGGTGAGACGGAACAGGAGGAAATCTGTTGAGCCGGGCGGCCGGACTGAGTCTGCCTTGAGCTGCCGTTGAGGCGGAGATGCTGGAGATGCGAGAGGTGAGTGGCGGACAGAGGGCGCGGCGATCGGGTTGTGATGCGGTCAGGCCAGATCGATGCAGAGAAAAGCATCGGGGGGCCAGACACGCGCCTGCTCTGGGCCGGACCGACGGCGCGGTCAGGCCGAGACGACGGCGGCGGTCAGGCCGGAACCGCACGCACGCACGCACGCACGCACGCATGTACGCAGGCACGGTCAGGCCGGGAACCGAGCCGTGACAGGCGGCAGTGTCAGACGGGCGGTGGCAGACGACCATGCCAGCGGCCGTGCCCTGCAGCTTCAGCGCCCATCTCGAGAGAAAGAGGGAGAGAGCGAGACATAAGAAAGCAGCCGAGGCCAGCCGAGCGAGATGACGCAGGAGCGGTCGTCGAGCGGCGAGCAGGCCAAGGGCCGTGCCCTGCTTGGGGCCCCGCCCGCCCGCGCGCCTCGCCGGAGCCGGGCATGGCAGAGCACATGCAAGGACTTGCTGAGCCTGCCGCTGGAGCCATTTCTCGCGTGAAAGTGCCGATGAGCCTCGGAACATGTAGGGAGACGGCTGCCAGCGACGCCAGATCGAGCCGCAGGGGCGGCGGCACGCAACGCCCGGGAGGCTTATTTCCCACAAGCATGGCGATCAGCGGCCGGTGGCAGCAGGTGGCCGGGAGGCACCTGTCACGAGAGGGAGGAGGGGCGGCCCTGCCGGCACGCGCACGCCGTTCTGACAGGCGCCTCGTGCGTTATCGCCTGCAGCCATCCTTGGCCCGTCGTCCGTCGACCGCGTGGAGAACGGGCGTGAGCGAGAGACGGTCAATCGAGAGTCTCGCTCCACCGCTGTCCTCGCCGTCGCCGCCTCGTCGATGGAGGAGGGGATGTGAACCCGGAGATCGCAGTGCCGCCCCGCGGAAACAACGACAGCCCGTCGTAGATGCTGTAAAAGCCGTGACACCAAGACGTTGGCGTGGCGTCGGCCGTCAGTGCCAGCACCAGAACTCGCGCGCGCACGGCGCCCCCGAAAAAAAAAAGGTCGCAAATGCTGCCGCAGAGGGGCAAAAGCGGCTCTGCCGCGAGCGTCGTCTTCCAGGGCCGCTGGTGTCACGGCGCGCTATCGAGCGTTGCGGTCGACGGCGCACGCTCGGGCGGCACCGAGCAGAAAGTGCGACAGAAAACGGTTGACATGGGCTCCGTCACCCTGTGATCGACGTGACCTTGCAGGAACCAGGCACGTCGCTGGCCTGTTTCGTCAGTAAAGTACCTTTGCAAAGTACTGTCCTGGGTGGGTTGTGCGGTTGCAGCGTGCGTTGCCTCTGCCAGTGCGGGCCCCCTCTGACGGAGCAATGCGGAGCCGGGCCTTTGGGCGCGCCGGGCGCGCCAGCCGCGCGCGCGCGTGCGCCGACGCCCCAAACGGGATGTCTTTTTTGCTTCAGCTTTGTTGCCGCTCGGCGTGACAGGCCGGCGTGCATGCAGCTGTCCTGCAGCCGGCGAGGGCGGGTGTTGTCCGTCGGGCCTTGCTGCGCGCTACCCGCGGCGACCTGCTCCGGGGGGACCGGCACGACCAAAAAAGGCTATCGGCGGCGACGTCGGCTTTGCGCATCGCATTATGGCCGGCTTGTTTCAGCCACAGCCACGTGGAGACATGTAGCGCGCCGTGCTGCCTGTCCTCGCGACTTGGGGCTGGAGGGCCGGTCGGGAAGAGCGACCCCTGATGGATGGCAAGCATGGCCGGCAGCGGATGACAGGGGGAAGCCCAGCACGGCCGGCTCGTGAGCACCTTGGCACCGACAAAGCAGAAAATGTCGCCAGCGTTTCGGAGCAGAAATTGCCCGGAGCCGGGCTCAACCATGGCACGGCCGTCTGAGCTGCGCGCGCATGGCAAAATGGCAACCCGGAACGCGGCGGCGACCGGCCACGCGCCGAGCGTTGCCCCATTCACAGACGAGACAGGTATCGATTGATCCGCAGGAGTCGCAGCTCTTGGGATCCGGGCGTGGGATCGCTCTGCCGGTCTCGTATGCGGCCTAGCATCTCCTTAGCGGCCGGCTGTTATGGCTCGCCCTCTCGCGCGCGCGCGCGAGCGCTGGCGCGCACATGCCGTCCACCGACGCGGCTGAGCACTGGATGAGCCGCGTGTCGTCAGTCGAGTCTCGCCCGTGCGCAGATGCATGCATTACGTTCGTAAGGTACGTGCGTGCGTGCGTGCGTGAGTGTTGGACGGGTAGGGTGATCGTTCTCGGTTGGCGTCATTGCTTTCGGTCGGGCGGCCCTGGCGGTCGTCGCGCCGCGCCGTGCCGCACTGCACAAGCATGGGCAAAACCGAGCAGCCGATTGATCGCTGCGGCTCCCGGATCTCGCTCGCGCTGGCCGCAGGCAGGACGACAAATCAAGGAGTGAGGCTCTTTTCCGTTGTGAAACCTTGTTTGGCTCCCCTCTTTTGGAGACGTAGCGGCGCGGCGGTTTCAGCAGACGTCCCCTGTCATCTCCAGGCTCCACGAAACGATCGAGTCCGCCCGGGCTGGAGGAGAAGAGACGAAGAGGGGAGGGGGCGAACGGGATGAAGGGTGGGAGGAACGCACTCGGACAGACTGACTCGAGAAATGGTGCGCTCGTGCGCTGGCGCGCTGTTGTGCAGACGCACAGCGGTGGCTGCACCGTGCCTGGTTGCTGTGCATGCCGCTGCCGCTGCCGCCACCGCCGGTCTCGCCGCCGCCGCGGAGGACCCGTCCGGCGCCGCGTCTGCCGCGCGCGCGCGCGCTCTCTCTCGGTGATAGTCCCCCCTCCTTTTCCCGACGTGCGGCCCTGGCCGGGCTCAAGGCGCCAGCGAGCGAGCGCGCGCGCGCGCGGGCGCGGGTGCCAGGCGGCTCCTTTTCTCGCGTGCGCCAACGCCCGTAGCCGCCGGTTAGTGGGCTGGCTTTAGCCTCTGCGGGATTGAGCGCGGCAGCGGCAGCCGGGCCAGAGGACCAAGCCATGACGTTTCACCGGGCGCGAACGTCTGGGCTGTGCGCGTGCGTTCATGCCTCTCACCCTCGCCCTGCCTTTGCCGCCGCCCTGTCTTCCCGAGGCTGCTCGTGACAGTGACAGGTGCCAGGACGGCGTCTCGGAACGGTTGCCCCACCTGCTGAGACGAAGAAGCATCATCCCCACCCTCTGCTTCTTTGCTTTTCCTCCCCCACCCCTTGCGAGAGGTGAGCGGGCAGAGTGCAGGTGTGCGCATGCGCGCCTCGCGAGCCGGTTGGGAAGTGCAAGCTGCAACCTGGAATGGCGTGTCCGGGGGTCGGTTCTCGGCCGGGCGTGCTTCTCGATCGTGCTCCAGGTGCTCCAGATGCTCGAGGTGCTCGAGGCAGGCGCGTCTCGCCCAAGCATTTTCAACCGGACATACAGTGGCATGCTGTTCCCGGGGTGGCACTGTATGCTCGGCCACTCTCAGCAAGGACGACAGCGTCGGCCGAGGAGATGACATATAACTGCGGCCTCTCTCGGACGCCGTTTCTTGTCCTCTTCCTGCCTCGAAGCAACGCCGCAAGCGCGTGCCGTCCCTGCTTCCCCTTCCGCCCTCGTCAGCCGCTCTCGGACCTGTCAAGTCGAACCCACCGTGTTTTGACCTCATAAAGGACGGTATTAACGCCTTAGGCCTGGAACGTATTATCGCTTGCAGGAGCCCTTTGCCGGTCCCGCGCGCGCGCGCCGCTGCGGCGAAATCCTCCTGAGCAAAGACTTTGCCCCTCCCTTGCATCTGGCATCCCTGACGCGCGGACGTCTGGGGAAACCTTGACCGGGCTTCAGGTTGAGTTCAGCATTCTGGTCAGCAGTCTTCGACGGCAGAGTACTGGTGTCGCGGCCGTGGACCGGGCCTCCGGAATCCCCCTCTGGTCGTGATCCTGGTCGATTCGACTCGCGTCAGTTGTCGACCGCAGGGGTGGGAAGGCTCTTGTCTCACCTTCTGGAAAGCGCCCCCGCCGTCGCGGCTCTCAGCACTCCCAAGATGGGTCAACCGTACGAGCGGCTGCCGTCCTTGGCCCAGTACTATACAGGCGCCAACTCTGGGCACCAGGCTGGCTCCGGCTGGAGCCAGACCTACCAGCAGCAGCAGCAGCAGCAACAGCAGCAGCAGCAGCCGCCGTATCAACATCAGCAGCCGCCGTACCAGCACCAGCACCAGCAGCACCAGCACCAGCATCAGCAACACCAGCAGCAGCAATACATGCAGCAGCAGATGCCACAAGCACACCTGCCGTACGCGCATTTGTCGACATACGGGCAGACGGTCTTCAGCCAGCCGGATCATGAGTCCATGGTGGGCAAGCTGGGGTATCCGGCGCCGGCCAAAGAAAAGGCTCACAAGTCGCGGTTCACGCCCGAGGACGACCGGTTGCTGCGGACCTGAAGGAAGACTATGTCGACCCGAAGCTGTCGTGGAAGCAGATTGCCGACTTTTTCCCGGTCGCAAGTCCGGCACGTTGCAGGTGCGCTACTGCACCAAGGTCAAGCAGAAGAACGAGCCGCCCTGGACCGACGAAGCCGTGGGTTCTGCTTCTTGAAAGGACATCCCAGACAGAGTGGCTGACCCGACGTCCGCAAGCAGAAAGAGCGGCTGTTAACCATCATGAACGAGGTGTCGAGCGAGTACTGGAGCATCGTGGCCGAGCGGCTGGCGCACCGGCGCGTCGGCGCAGAGCTGCGAGGAGGTCGGCCGGGCGCTGCGCGAGCAGCTGCAGGAGGAGGATTCGGACGCTCACTCGCCGGCAAAGTCCGACTGACGATTCTTTACTCAGGCCCAGGGTCTTGCTGTCCCGTCGGCTCCAGGGATTGTCCTTGTGGTCGGCCCAGAGACGTGTCGATGGTCCAGCGTCCCAGTGTCACACCGTCTCGTGTCCAGCCGCATCCGTTGCAAAGGAGGTCAGAGGCGCAAAAAAAAAAGAGGAGGGGTGACGGCGGTTGCGAGGCCTGCGTGGTGGGGAGCGCTTTCGAGGTACCTGAGATACCTGCGCCCGGATGCAAGTCCGTGCATGCCTCTCGAGAGAGAGAGAAGGCTGAGGGGATGAGAAGCCAGATTGTCGCGTGCTTGACGCAGAGACAGCGCCTCGGCGGCCGTTGACGGATAAAGACTGCCGTCCGTCAGGGCGTGGTATGTCTTACATTGGTCATGGACAGAGACACCTCTGAGGGCCTCTCGACATCTTGCAGGGCGGAACTGCTCGGCACAAGAGTGACGCGATCCAGCAGGCAAGACAGCAGGCGAGGACAGCAGGCGAGACAGCAGGCGAGACAGCAGGCGAGACAGCAGGGAAAAAGTAAGGAAAAAGGCTCTCCGAAGACATCGCAGGGCGCCGGCCCGTATACAGACGTGCACAGGTACCAAGTACTGCTGGCCTTGTACATACACTACGTACGCAGACGTCGTTAAATAGCCCTCGATCTACCCTGTCACGCCGTGCGAGAGAACAGGCAGGCGGCGGAGAAATATTAGAAAAATGGGCTGGCATTGCGCCGCGTCGCCGACGCGGCTCGCGCAGCCGTCAGGTGAGGACGGCCACTGTTGAGGCTCCGGCCGGCAGAACCCATCCAGCTGGCACCGGCCGAGGTTGCTCGATCCAGCGCGAAAGACGGCCACGAGCGCCGGCAGGGCCGACAGCGAAAGACATGGCCTTTTGATTGTTGTTGTTGGTGCACGGCATGGAGTGCGGCAAGGTCGGGCCGCCGTCGGACACCACCGTTCATCGCGCTGTGTCGATCCTCGTTTCAGCCAGCCTGTCTCAGCTGTTTTGAGTTCTCCTGTTGGCGTCTTCCGCTGGCGTCTTCTGTTGACGTCTCTCGAGGATGGCGTCCTTGGGAGCTGCAATCTCGTATCCTCGGCGGCGGCGTGGCGTGTTGAGGTCGCCACCTCGGACATGTGACCAACCACGCCGTGACGTTGAGCTCCATCGTCCTCACCCAGCACCGTCAAAGAGGACTGTAGAAAGGTTCAAGACGGGCTGGTACCAGCACGCAGCGCGGCCTGGCGCCTGGCCGCGAGCACGGCCGGCTCGAGCAGCAGCGAGGGCTCGCCGTCGGAGCGAAAGGCGACGGCCGCCCGCGCCGGAGGGCTCGTCGGCCGCCGGAAATCAACACTCGGCGAGCTTTGTGCCCGGCCTCGATGGATATTGCAGTTTCAGCGTTGGGGCACGCGGTTGCGACGCCATCGCGGCCGCCTCAAGCGCTGGCACGGCAAGATGGCTTGTTTCGCGCCTGCGGCCTCGTTAGATTGCCGTGGGTCTGTGCTTGGCGCCCGCGGCCGCGCGCGCGGCGCGCCGGCACGTGCGCCAGCGACGTCAATGATGTCGTCCGTCGCCATCGTCTCTGAGAGGTTTCACCACCTTGACATGTCGGCCTATCGTCTGTCTCTGCTCCTTGGAGCGCCGCGGCGCTGCAGCTGCGGCGCTGCATTGCGTCCATCGACGCAGCTCGGATCGATTAAACTCCAACCGATGCAGCGTGCGGCGAGGTCAATGCGCATACATACGACCGCTGCAGTCAGGGAGCCTGGACGGTCGGCACCGCCGCAAAGGACAAACACAAAAGGCAACGCGCTCACGCGGCGGAGCGCCAGACGCCGCGGCGGCCGCGCGACCTGCACGACCCGGACCGCGGGCCAGCGTCCAAGGAGACGACGCAGACAAACTTCCAGGAGCTAAACGTGCTGCACGCGACGCGCCGGTCCCGACCACGGCCATTGACGTCTGCACCAGCGACGGCTTCCTGCTCGACTCTGGCCTGCGCGTCGGCAAACGGCGACGGCGTCATCCTGTCGGCTCCGAGGCCTTTGTCTGGCGGCCCTGGATGGCGTCTCAGGAGAGCGGCTCGGTGGTCACGGGCGCGGACCTGCGCCGCTCGGGCAACGCGACCGGCGGCGTCATCAACCCCCGGGGGCCAGTTTGAGGTTGCGCCCGCGGCCTGGAGCCTGCTCGAGTGCCTGTGGCCGCGCCCGGAGATGGTCATCGTCGGCACCGGGCCCTCGATCCGCCGCTCGCGCCCGCAAACCCGCGACCGCCTGCAGCAGCTCGGGCGTCCGCATCGAGGTCCTCGACACACGCAATGCCGCCAGCCAGTTCAACCTGCTCGCCACCGAGCGCGGCCCTGCCGAGGTTGCCGCCGCCCTCGTCCCCGTCGGCTTTTGGCAGTCTTCCTAGTCTCTTCTGGTCATTCGTCATTCGTTGGACTACAGACACGGACGACGGACGACGGACGACGGACGACGGCCGGTGAATGGTAGATGTGCAAGAGGGAATGTATTGTTTAGTACAGGCGAATGGAAACATTTGAATAGCCCCTCTCGGCTCTCTCGCCGCTCTCGCCTCTCTCGTCTCAAGCCTCGAAGCGGGCGAGCGCGTGAGCTTGCGCAGGCTCTCGGGGTCAAAGTCCTTGCTCTTGAGAACCTCGAGCATTGAGCCCGTCGGAGCGGCAGGATCTCGGCCAGCGCCGGGCTGCCCGACAGATCAGCCTTCTCGACCAGCTTGAGCAGCATCGACAGCGCGCGCTGCGTGACCAAGCCAAAGCCCTGGTCGTCGTCGCGCACCAGCGGCGCCGGCATGCGCGGGTGCCGGGAATCTCCTGCGGCTTGTAGGCCTCGTGGTCGGACAGCACCAGCACCATCCGCAGCAGGCCCGTCGCCCAGCGGTCCTCCGACTCGAGCCACGCGCGCGCAAGGCCCTCCTCGGGCCCGGGGGCCAGCGACGCCAAGATGTCGGCCGCTAGCATGCCCAGCGCTAGGTACGGCTTGCGCGACTGCACCACAATCTGGTCCGCCGGGCGCAGCCCCGCCATCGCCACCATCGACGGGCCCTCGCTCAGCGCCTCGCTCGGCCGCAGGCTCGACCGGCTGAAACACGCCGCGCGAAAAGTCTGGCATCCCCGAGATGGCCAGCGCAAAGGCCGCCGTCAGCAGCTCGCGCGGGGATGTTGTTGCAGAAGAGGCGCCCGCCTCGGTCGAGAAGATGGATTGTACCAGGTGCGGTTCGGTTCATCGCGCGCGAGCACCTTGGCCAGGGCTTCGACGGCAAACGGCAGGTAACCGTGCGTCGCGGCGTCGGGGGGATAGAAAGACATGCGCCCGCCCAGCTGGGAGTTGGCCGGCGCAAAGGACAGCAGAAACTGCAAGATCAAAGACGCCTCCTCTTCGCTCGCCAGCCGCGCGTCGGCTGCAATGTTTGCCAGCAGGCAGACCAGGTCTTTGGAGATGTCCAACAGTTCTTCTCTGACCCAAAGAAGCCTTTCCGCGTCGCCATCCGTTTGATCAGCGCGCAAAGGAAGCGAAAGATGGGAGGTTCCAGCCAGGATTTGCCGGTTGATGAGCTTTGCCCTGCTGCTGGTAGCGCGACTCGCGGTCCATGTCCCGGTCGTGCTCTGCCGAGAGGTTGCGCAGGATGACCAGGACCGAGTCGACAAAGTCGACGTGCCGCGCTGCTGCTCAAACGCCGGCTCAGCGAATGAAAAGACGGTGGCGACGGCGTCGCAGGTCGAAGAGGTACACCGCCGCAGCAGGGCGTCGAAAGGCTCTAGCTTTGTAGGGCCCTCTCGCTCCGTGCTCATGTTGGTCAGGATGTCCAGCTGCGTCTCGGCGCACTCGAGCAGTCCGTCCACCAGATCGGGGCAGTCATTGAGCACGATCTTGGCATAGCCGCGCATCCTGAGCGACGGCAGGCCGGAGCTGACAACGACCAGCTCGTCGAGCGCCCAGCGGACCTGCGACTCGATGCCGGACTGCAGGCTCATCGCCAGCACGT
This sequence comes from Lumnitzera racemosa, assembly GCA_024138005.1. NCBI lineage: Eukaryota > Viridiplantae > Streptophyta > Magnoliopsida > Myrtales > Combretaceae > Lumnitzera > Lumnitzera racemosa. Next base: position 22,067 of record JAMXBC010000112.1, read on the forward strand.
GCAGGTCCGACACGCCGATCATGTCGAGCGCGAGCTCGTCGCGCATCAGCTCGACCCGCTCGCCGTTGCCGGGCTCTTGTCAAGTTCCAGCCCGGCCCAGGTGCTGCTCGCGTGCGCCGTCAGCCGCGTCGGCTGGTAAATCGGGGTCGCCCGCATTGGGCGTGTGGTACTCCACGGGTCATCGACGCCCTCTTTTTCAGGGCCGGCCCGCGCGGCGACGTCTTCTTCTCGTCTGCCGTCTCGCGCCGCGACGGCGAGGGACCGCCTTTCTTGGCCTTTGCCTGAGCCTTGCGCCGGCGGCGGAGTGCTGTGTGCAGAGTTGCCGGGCAGCGTGCCGTTGGTGCCGGGGAGCGCCAGCGGCTTCTGTGACGGCGTTTGGTTCTGCGAAGCGCCCGTTTCCGTCGGCGTCGGCGCTGCTGAAAAAGTTTGCCGGGACTGCATTGTTGTCGTCATCACCGTCGGCGGCGGCGGCGGCGGCGGCGACTGCTGAGACGGAAACGTGGCCTGTACGGGCGAGCCCTGCACTGTACTCGAGGGTGGGCGTCCAGGCGCCGGGGCGCGCCAGGCACGGCGCCTCTCTGCTGCATCACAGCTGCTGTTTGCGCATCTTCATCGTCTGCAGGCAGTGGATGATAAAGTCGCGCATGCCCGAGTTTTCAAACAGCGCCCGCAGGGTCTTGCGGCGCCGTCGGATTCTGGCCCGGAAATTCAAGCCCATCTTCTCGGCCATCATCGGCCAGATGTCCTTGCTCGGATCCAGCTGCACGGCTTGGACGTTTCTCGCCCGAGCAAACAACCGAAAATAGTCGATAGGACGCCCGCAGACTGCGGTTGTAGGATCGACGGCAGGCCGCGGCTCTTGCAGAAGTTTTGGAATGAGATCAGGAATTGATGCGTCGATTGCTGGTCCGGCCGCTGCTGCTGCTGCTGCTGTTGGGGAGCATAGCCGGGTCCGGCTTTTGCGGCGACTGACTCGGGCCTTTAGTAGTAACCTGGAGGCCGGGCCTGCATGGCCTTGTTGCTGCTGGGATGCGCTGCCGCATAAAAGCTTGCTGCTCGTGGAGCTGCGACGCGAGGTTGGGGTGGCCCTGCTGGAAGCCTTGTCCGTTGGCAGAACTGGGGCGTTTCCCGGCGGCGGAGGCGCGCGGGCCATGCCGGAGAACTGCTGCGCGAGGCGGACTGCATCGGCGGCTGGCCCGGCTGCGGCGGGCGGTATTGTTTCTGCATGACGGGCGACGGGGACGCGTGCGCGGACCCGGGCTGCTGCTGCAGGTGCTGAAAGTGTGTGTTGCCGGCAAAGGCTGCTGCGGCGTCTGCGATCGCGACAGGTTGCCCGGCGGCCGGGCGAGGCCATGCTTCCTCGCCGGCGCGTCCGCGCTTGGCAGGGATCAGGGGTTCGTCTGGTAGGCTGGGGAGGAAAGCCGGGCGACTGGGTGCGCTGCTGCTGTTGTTGATACTGCGAAGGGTCGACCGGCGACGGCTTGGCGCCGCCATTGGGGTCGAACGCCTGCCCGAACTGCGCGCTGGACGGGTCAAAGGCGCCGTTGCCAAAGGGCGACTGCGGGTTAAAGGGCGAAAAGGTGTTGTTCATGGCTGCGACGGTCTCAGCGACCCATGGCAGGGCCGCGCTCTCTCGCTTCACCGGCTTTTGGGAACGTGTCAGTCAAAGAGCTGGTCAAGGAGACGCGCGTGTATGAGCTGTTGACGTGATGTGTCGCGCGCGCGCGCGCGCGTGTGTGTGTGTATGTGCGCGCACGCGCGGGTTGACGGCGACGGCGACACGTGGCTGCAGTCCCGCTTTCAAGGCCATCAAGGCCTTGAGAGGGATAAGCGCATTGAAAGGGAAGACATGTGAGAAAAAACGAGCGCAGAGCAGACGCGCAAGGACGCGTGTGAGGGCTGTTGTGGCAGGCCAGGCGTTGCGTCGCGCAAAAGCCGGCGGCGGGCGGACGCGCAGGAGGCAAAAAGAACGGGCGCGCTCACCGCCGGCCCGTCGGTGGGAGGGCGGCAGGCATCGGAAGGGGAGCCGGCGGCATCAAAAGAAAGGAAAGACAAGGGCTAGTAACACTCACCTGTCGCGTGGCCGGCCGTGGTGGACGCGCTGACCGACTCTGGCACCTGTCTGTCGCTCAGTTGTCGGATGTCCGCGCAGAAAGGAATCGAGGCTGGCGAGAAACCTCGCTCGCCCTCTCATCCCGCGCGCGCCGCCGCTGCCACCCGGCCGCACGCTGCCCAGCCGCGCTAAGCCCCGCCCGGGCCCCAGCCTCCTCTGCGGCTTTTTTCTTGTCCCGGCCGCGGTCATGGCATCGATTTCCTGTTGACGACTGTACAGTCTTTCATCCGCGAGCGGGACGGGCAGCCTCTGTGACGAAGAGGCCCTCCGGAGGAGCAGTCGTGGGAGTGCGGGGGACCGGTTTCAGAGCCGAGCTAGGAAAAAAACGCACTGATTCGCGGCGGCAACAGGCATGCCGCCGCCGGGGGCCATATCGTCACAACACGTTGCTCTCTCTTTCGAGCTCCGCCCTGTGGTAGCTCCGCCGTCGTTGCTCGCGTGCCGCCGGGCCGTGCTGTCGTGCTGCCGTGTTGTCTGCCCTTGTGCCGTCTCGGGGACCCTGGCACCTGGGACCATCTGCCGCTTGGAGCCGTCAGCCGTCCTGCCAAGGAGGGACCAGGCCGTCCTTCCCGTACGAGCTCTATTGTCCTGTGGTCCGAACACGGTCGCTGCTCCAGAAGGCTGTTCGAAGCCAGATCCTGCAGCCTGGCTCCCCTGCAGCATTCCTGTGCGGTGGTCGATCACTCCGTCGGCTCAACGGGCCGTCGGGTGGCCGTCCCGCTTTCCAGCCCGCTTTCCCTTTGCTGGGTCGATCTCCTTCGTCCGCTCCCGCCGAGCTTTTACAGATCCAAGACCGACAGAGACCAGAGCGTGACATCCTCGACCACCGGCGTGCTCCCCATCGGAAAAACAAGACCACGTGACCATGAGACTGCACCTTGGCACGGCGGCGCCAAAACAAGACTAGCGCCCAGGCTGGCCGCCGACGACACGGGCCCGTCTCGACGCAGCAGACGAGCTCCCAGAGCTGCACAGAGCAATGCCATTGCGCTTGCAGGGCTCGTCGCCGCGCTCTGCCGCTCTGCCGCGGCGGCCTGCGGCGTCTTTCGCGCCGTCTGATCACCGACCAGGCCCTGCAGGACGCGTTCACCAGCTTTTCTCGCTCGGCTGGTTGCGCGCGCTGCGCCAGCAGCACGCCCGGCCCTCTTGAAGCCCAGCGCCGCCTCGCTCGCCGGCGCCTGACGCTGACCTCGGCAGAGCACGGCTTGCTCCCTCGCACGAGCTGCCGCCGCTGTCGGCCTTGTTCGCCCGTCCTGGCTGCGCGACGCCTTGCGCTGCGCTCACACGAGCTCCGAAGGGGAACCGCCAGCGCTGATTCCGTCAAGGCCCTGGCCCTCTGACCGAGCCTTGACGTCTTTGTGCAGCCTCGCAGCTCCTGCAGCGGTTTCAACAACATTTTTCAAACCTGCGACGGCTCGCTGCAGGCCGTGCGCCTCGCCTTGTCCTCCATCCGCTCACGCACGACGATCTCTCGACCGCGACGCTGTCCGCATGTCGAGCGCTACTCGCCGCTGGCCGACCGCCCTCTGAAATTGTCGCCTATCTAGCGAGGTTTTCGAATCGCTGCCGGCAGCAATGCTTCCACCTCGCTCTGCAGCACTTTGCCCAGACCACATCATCCCAGACAATGCCGCGCTTGTTTCTACATCTCGGCGAGCTGGTGCGCGATCCGAGCGCGAGACTGGAAGACTTTGAGCCTGTGTCCCTCTGCTGGTTCGATCGCCAGCCAGTGTTTCAGGGATCACAAAGACTTACGGCAAGTTGGGCTCGCGCTGACTGCTCTGAGCACGTGGTTGCAACCGCACTCGCGCGAGGACGTTATCTTTCCAAACGTCAGCTTTGGCTGCTGTCGGGTCACAGCCGCAGTGGTCCGTCTCTGAGTACGCATGCGCCCTGCGGCCCCTCTCTGCTGTCGTTTGCCTCATCACTGGAGATCGAAGAGCAAGGGTGGCTGCGGTGGCGCGCTGCGGCCGAGCGGCATATCCTGCAAACCCTGCGGCGGCCGCTGACAGCCAAGAAACTCGCAACTCTACTATCTGGTCTGCCCCCGATCCATCTACAGCAGATCGCAGCCGGCGTCACCTCGGCGCTGGCGACTCCCGCTGCGCTGCCGCTCGTCAAGCGCTGGCTGGCCACACTGCGCTTCCTCGCCGCGACCTCGGAGCAGCCCCTGCGCGAGACCTGGTCTGCCGTTACGCGATGCTGGTCCCTCGCTTTGGCGCCCGCGACTGTACCAGCACTCGCGTCGCAGACGCCTCCGCCGCAGCGCACATGATCCTGCGCTACTGGTCCGGCATCGACTTCACGACACCTTCCTCGGCTGCTCTCCTCAGAGACATTACGCAGTCAGCCGCGGCACCACTTGCGGATGCGGACGAGGCGGTCGCTCCACGCTTACAGAGTCTCACCGCGTTGCCACGACATCGCCCGCACCCTACGTGCATGGTCCGCACGCGGGCCAAGGCTCGAGTGTACCTCCAGTCCGCGCTCGAGTACCTCCACGCTAGTCAACTCCACAACGACTTCCTGTGGCTGGCAGAATTCGCCGGGCGATACCTGCGCCTTCCGCTACCGGTCGCGCCAACGCGCGCCTTTGTGCAGGACACGCACGAGAAGCTGCCCAAGGCGGCGCTCCGCGTCTTCTGCTCAACAGGCGCTTGACCCTCAAGGACTGCCCCGGTCTGCTCCTCGCAGTCGCACGTCAGCGCGACATCCCTGCCGGCTGGATCATGCGGCTCCTCGGCCGCAACGACCTGCCGCCGGCCCAGCGCACCGCCGTCCTCGAGGAACTTGCGCTGCACCTGGCGACGTCGACGCGGTGGGCGCCGCACAACGCATTCCGCCGCGTGCTCGGCCTGCGTCAGTACATGCATAGCCTGGCGCCCGCGTCCGCGCCCAGCGCCGCCCTCTCCACCGCGCTCATCGTCGCCGGCATCGTGCGCCAGCTGCGCGCCGGCCGCCGCCCTCAGCTCGACAAGCTGCACGCCGTTGCCAGCACGTCGCCGCCGCCCACGGCACAGACCGCCCAGCACCTCTTCGCCCTCGCCGCCCGCCACATCCGCGCAGACGCCTACCGCCCAGTCTCCCGCCGCCTCGACCGCCGCCCGTCCCGCCTCGAACAGCAGGCCTGGCGCGACCGCGCGTCCGTGTCGTCAGCAGCGGCTTGTTGCCACCCCCCACCGCGCGCCCCGCACGGAGGTAGTTGTATATAGAAACATCCGTACTTGGAGACTACTCTTCCGTGACGCGTTCCCTTCTTCGGACTGGCCTCCGGCGGCCAGCTTCCAGCTGGACCGGCTGGTTCTGGCCAAGTAGGGACTGACGCAAATTGCGTGGCGAATGCAAAGAGCGGCACACGCTGCAGGCAAATTATAACATGTCTTCATTCAAATGCTTGCCAAGTCTAACGGACGGAGTAATCAACGGCGCTTGGCCGTGCCACCGCCAGCAGCAGCGCGGTCGGCCAGGCTGACCACCTCGGTGATGCCGGCGGCATCGTGCTCCTCCTCGAGTCGCTGCACCTCCTCGCGGCAGTCCCACCAGCGCTGCTCGGCGCGGTCAAAGGCCGTCTTGCGCAGCTCCTTGGATCGACTGCGCTACGGCCACGCCGCTGCCTGCGCGCTGCGCCGCGTCCAGCATCACGTTCTGCCACTCCGTCGACGTGCGCGTGTAGAACTCTGCGCGGCCCTCAAACGGCCGCGGGTACGGCAGCCCGTCGTCGGCGTACGCCGACTGCAGTCTCATCTCGCCGTGTCGGACTCGTCGTCAGAGTCCGAGGCTATGTCGAGCTCGGTCGCAGCCGTCGTGCTCGTGACGCTGGTGAACAGAGACCGCCGCTCGTCGATCGAGGAGCCCTCGCTCGAGTCGTCTTCGTATTCACCTTCGTCCTCGTCTGACGAAGGTCGCTGCCGGCCCAGTCGTCGAGCTCGCGCCGGAAGATCTCGCGCACGCCGTCCAGTTTGCCCAAGTCGATGGCGTACATCTCGTCCAGCGTGTACTCGCGGTCGAGCTTTTCGAAGGTGCCGCCAAAGATGTATAGCACATCGTCTTGCACCGCAAGCTGTGCGTTGAAGCGCGGGTGCGGCATCTCCCAGAGGACCGTCTTTTCCGGCCTCGGTTCTTCAGGCGGCTCTTCCGTGACGGCGACTGGGAGGTCATCCTCGGGCTCGAGCTCGCCCGCCGCACGCATCTCCAGCCGTTTCAAATTAGCGAGCAGGTCGTCTTCTGCCCGCTTGGAGCGGTCGCCTCTTGTCCGCTCAACCACAGCGGCCGCCTTCTTCCCCGTGCGTGGTCGTCGTAACGACAAGGGAAAGTATCGGTTTGCGGTCGACGTTCAGAGCGAATAGCGTGTTGAAGAACTCGCTGTCGATGCCCTCCTCGCTCTCTTCGACATCGTGCACGCCGCCGAATTGGATGCCACGGCCCTTGTGAAAGGCCATCGTGGCACCGGCCCGCGCTGGGTTGGGTGCATTGGCAGGGCGCTTGCGCTTTTCCCATCGAATGGACGGCGGTGCTGTACTGGGCGCACCGGCAGGGGGCGGTGTGATGCGCAGGAGCCAGCAATCCTGGTGTACGAGCGGCTTCAAGACAGCCTGCGTCGCGGAGCTGCCCTTGATGGACTTTGTAGCAACCTTGACCCGCGAATAGCCACCGTACAGTACAGCGCCGGCGTCGTGCGGCAGGAAAGAGAAGCTCGACCGCGCATCTGGTCTGCCACTGCTGTAGGTAGTGAAGGGTTGTGCCAGGTGAAGTTGGCCACATCGTACAGCCAGAGGTCGTTCAAGTAACGCGTCTGCTGGCTGGTGTCCTGAAAGCCGCCAAACAGTACAATGTACTGCTTGAAGAAAGTCATGCGGTGGCCGGAGCGTGACGGCGGGCTGGCATTCTTGCCCTTGCTCTCGAGCTTGGTCCACTCACGCGAGGTCGGGTCCAGGTGCCAGAAGTCGTTGTAGTGATAGAAGGTACCCTGCTTCGGGCTCGAAAACTCGCCACCAAACTTTGTACACGCCGCCGGCGTTGCCGCCGCGGGTCCACGCGTGGCCGGACCGCGGCAGCGGCGAGTTTGGCGACGTGACCCGCAGCCACTCGTCGCGGTTGACCTTGTAGACGAACAGGTCGTTGTAGAAGCGGGCCAGTGCGCCATTGTAGTACTCGCCGCCGAAGAGGAACAATTCATTATTGTTCGCCGGCGAGCCGAGGGAGTGTCGCAGAGCCGCGCGCAGACGGCGCCTCGGAGGGCGTCTCAGTGATCTTCAGAAAGGCCTCTGCTCCCGCGCGTACTCGGCCAGGACGCTGTCGAGGTCGACATCCTCTTCGGCGTCGCCACCGCCGGCCTTGCTCTTCTTCGCCGACTTCTTCTCCTTTTGCGTCGCCTTCTTCTCGGCCTTTTGCGCCGTCCGCCCCTTTTTCTCCGCCGCTTTGGTCTGCTTGTCCTTTTTCGCCATGCTTTTGTGGTTCTACCAGGTGCAGTCACAGACTTCTAGCTTTGGGAGGGGAAATTTTCTGTGGTAGCTGGTCCAAATGCAAGCAAAGACGTGGCCTATCTTTTCAATCGTCGACTATATACAGGTACGGACCTCACAGGCGAAGCCGCCGGTCAGACCCATGACGTTGCTTGGGTCGATGCTCGCGCGAATGCGCTGCAGGCGCGCAGCGTTGCCGGCGCCGTACAGCGACTGGATGCTGGTGTTGGAGATGGCGTAGTTGGGGTACAGCGTGTACTCGGCCGGGATGAGGCCCTCGGACTGCGCGACCTTTGCCAGCGTCGCGACCGACTGCTTCATCGCATTGATCCAGAAGGCGTCCTGCGACGCATCCGTCCACGCAAAGTACAGGTTGAGCTTTCTCTCGTTAGTCCCCAAGCTGAGCAAGTAATCCAGGCACACTCACGGGCAGCGGGGAGCCGGTGTGCGGGTAGGCCGAGTCCGTCTGGGCGTGCTGGCTCCAGGTCGGCAGGAAAGGCTCAATGTCATAGCTGATGCTGCTCCCGCTGTGCAGCAGCGATTGCTTGCCCAGTACTTTTGCTGTGTCAGCTTCGTAAAACTCTAGAAGTGAGAAACGCACATCGGTCTCATTCTTGACGGCGGCGACAAACTTGGGCGTCAGGTCAGAGGTCGACAGAGTGATGAACGTGCCGCGGGCGTTAGTAATCAGGGTGCTGGCAAAGGACGACACGAAGCTGGAAAAGGTCTGCGTCTTGACGGCGCTGGCGACGGTCGGGATGTTGTCAAACAGCGAGAAGATGGCGGGCTTGGTGGGTCCGTCGTAGAAGAACAGCGTCAGCGAGATGGTCCCTGTCGAGCTGCCCTCGAGCGTGGTGATGATCTGGGCCTTGGGATCGGTGTTGAGCCTGTTGAAGGCGGCGGTGGCGTTGATCACCGCCGGCACTGCCGATCCCGAGTAGATGTTCAGCCCGCCCTTTGTGTGGTCAGCCTTGCTTTTCTTCAAGTCTCCTGAGCGACGTACATAGACCTGGGCCGGCTGCGGGTGCGTCTTGAAGACCATGGAGGTGACGACGCCAAACTTGTTAAGGCCGCCCCTCAGCGCAAACATCAGGTCCGGCATCGAAGAGTCGACCGTGACCGCAGTGCGTTCTGTTCAAGTTTGCGTCAGTCGATACGGTGACAAGCTGACATTGGGCCCACGCACGGGAAGGACGAGGTTGTAGCTCTGCACAGTGTCACACGTCAAGCCTGGCCAGGGTCAGCAGCAGTCTCCGGGATCAATCAAGAGACCGACCATGCTGGTTTGTTTTCCTGTGATCGTCGGTCAGCGAGGAAGACAAAGGAGACGGCCTGAACGCACCAGGAGTAGCCGCCGCCGAGCGTGAAGCCGCCGATGCCGGGGCCGGCGGTGCGGCCGCCGACGACATTGTAGCCGCTGCCCTCGATCTTACTTGTACACGTCCGCCCAGGTCTGTCCGTTGTCGTCAGCTGAGTCGAGAGCTAACGCAAAAGACGTACCCAGCCGTGCCGATCTCGAGGGTGGAGTTGTCGGCAGACCAGGCGAGCTGCTTCATGCGGGTCATGGCAATGTGCACGCCGGTGGTGCTGGAGAAGCCCGGGTTCGACGAGTGGCCGCCGGAGCGGATGGCAAAACGGGGTGCGCGTCTGGCCGATGATCTTCATGACCACCGACGTGTCCGCGACGGAGCCGACCTCGACGACGCAGGTGGGCACCTGCGTCGAGGTCATGTACCAGTGGTGGATGTCGGACGCAAAGTTGAGGTCCAGCGGGTACAGGACCGCGGACGCGCTCGAGATGCTGTCTTGATCTGCTTGCACGTGGCCAGCGCGGCGGTGTCGACGCCCGGGAGGCGTCAGCCCCTGGGCCGACCCGAGGCCGACACCGAGACGGCCGCGGCCGCGGACGCCGTGAGAGCAAAGAGCAGCGCGGAAGACATGGCGGCAGATTGATGGCTCCAGCGGCCGCCGTCCGGCGGCTGACGGTCGCCATTTCAATGGCCGCGCAAACTTTGGCCAGACTCGTGCGGCACAGGCAGCGCCGCTGCACAAGTTGCATAACTTCGGTAGCCTCCTCGGTAGCGCGCGTTGGCGGCGGTCGTGCGGCGCGGCTCATCGTCGGCGGCGGTGGCGATCACCAGGGATCCTCTTATTTCCCTGAGCTGCCATCTTGTGGCCTGCTTGCGGGTGCGTCGCGGGCCTCGTCAGAGCTGTTTGTGGCTGTCCGTCATCCGGCCAGGGATAGAGTTGCGAGGTGTTTGGCGCGGTTGGCTGTTGTCGGACCGTCGGCCCGGAGCTGTCCCGTTGGTGGATTTCTGTCATCCTCGGCTCCAGAGCTGTCTCGAGTCTCCTGCGCCGAGACTCGAGACCTGCAGACGTCGCGAATGGTGATCATGCCTTGAATGCTGCAATTGCCAATTCGACGTGAGGCAAGTCCCGTAGCTTTCTACAAAAGGTCGACAGGGATCGTGCACGTGACCTGCAGGTCGCTGCGAGGGTTCACCACGTCGCCGCTTTTGAGGGTCGACATGTAGAACCTCCTCAGCTGGTGGTCGACTGCTGCTGTGGACGCAGCCAGCCTGCCTCGCAGAGACAGCAGATGGTGCTGCGCAAGATGGCGGTCTCGGCGGCCAAGATCATCGAGCAGCGCTCTTATATCGTGCCCGGTGCGTCCTCGGCGGACTGCCAGACAGGAATACGCAGACTGACAAAGAGAAAGGCAGATGAAGGTCACGGAGCACTTTTTCGAGGTGCCGACGGACCACGCGGATCCGGCGTCGCGGCCGCTGCGGCTGTTTGCGCGGTCCGCAGCGCGGCACACGGTCAAGGTCGCACACGCGCTCGCGGAGCCGCCGCCGTCGCCGCCGCCGGCATACCTGCTGTACCTCGAAGGCGGGCCCGGGTTGGCTGCCGGGCGCCGCAGAACTACGCCTGGACGCAGCGGCTGGTGGAAAAGGGCTACACTTTGTTGTTTCTGGACCAGCGCGGGACGGGCTGAGCTCGCCCGTGACGGCATCGACGCTCGGCCTGCGCGCGACGACGCCGTCCAGGCGGCCTACCTGCGCCACTTTCGCGCCGACAGCATCGTGCGCGATGCCGAGGCCGTCCGCCTCGCGCTCACCGCGGACGTGCCGGCCGAGAACCCGGAGGCGCGCAAGTGGAGCATCATCGGCCAGAGCTTCGGCGGTTTTGCTCGACGACATATCTCAGCTTCTTTCCCGAGGGCCTGCGCGAGGCCTTTCTCTTCGGCGGCCTGCCTCCTATCACCGAATCGAAGCCGGATGAAGTCTACCCGACCGATGATCCAGCGCGTTATCGAAAAGAACCGCGCCTACTATGAAAAGTTTTCCCGAAGACGTCGCTCGCGTGCGGCGCATCGTGCAGTTCTTGAAACGACATGGCGACGCGACTGTGCGGCTGCCTTCTGAAGGGATCTTGACAGCCGAGCGCTTCCTTGGGCTTGGCTTGACGGGGCTGAGCTTCAAGGGCAGCTTCGATGCGCTGCACGGGCTGGTCCTGCGCTGCACCGCCGACCTTGACCAGGTCGGCCACCTGACGCGCCCGACGACGGCCGCGGTCGAGGCCGGGTCCGACTTTGACACGCACGTCATCTACTGCATCCTGCACGAGCCGCTGTACTGCCAGGGCGCCCGGAGCGGGTGGAGCGCGGCCCGGGTCGTCAAAGAATTCCCCGAGTACGACCTGGAGGCTGTCCTCAAGGACGAGCAAAAGCCTGTCTACTTTTCAGGAGAGCAAGTGTACCCGTGGATGCTTGACGCATACTCTGAGTTGCGCAAGCTGCGCGGGCCCGCGAACCTCCTCGCCGAAATGGACGACTGGCCGGCGCTGTACGACCTGGACCAGCTCGCGCGCAACGAGGTGCCGGTGTACGCGGTCGCCTACACCGACGACGTCTGCGTCGAGATTGGCTTCTCGCTCGAGGCCGCGCGGCGCGTCGCGGCTGCAAGGTCCAGACCGCCAATCGCATGCACCACGACTCGCTGTCGAGCCGCGAGGACGAAGTCATGAAGTTTCTTTTTGCCATGCGCGACGACACTATCGAATAGAATGTGTTTCCCTACGATCTTCGTGATTGAGTGGTCTCTTGAAGAGGCAGGGCATGACGATTTTCAGACCATGAGAGCCGTGGGGCTTGAGGAGCTGTAGACCATGAAGAGTGGTACGTAGACAATAAGGCCGTAGACCGTAGGACCCGTAACCCATGACAAGCCGCAGACCGTGACCAGCCGCAGACCGTGACCAGCCGCAGACCGTGACCAGCCGCAGACCGTGACCAGCCGCAGACCTTGACCAGCTGCAGACCTTGACCAGCTGCAGACAGCAACGAGCCGCAGACGATAGAATAAGCATCACTAGATGGGCATCATGCCGATGCCGCCGCGGGTCGAGGATTTGTACGGCTCGAAGGCGCAGACCGGCTCGCGGGCGCGGCGCGAACTCGATGTGGCAGTGCGGCTCGCGGGCGCAGAGCGACCGAGGACGCCGCACGGCTGCCGCCACGTGCCGACTTGCCGCGTGCCCTCGACGGGGCCTGCGCGCGACGAGCTGCGCTTGTGCGATCCGGAGTAGCGCCGGTTGGTGGAAGACCTTGGCGCACGCGGCGGCGACATCCTCCCCTGGCGGCTGTGCACGCGAGATGGGCCCGCAGGAGAGGCGGTCTGGCGGGCGTGCACAGAAGACAGGGCGTCGTCGCTGTCGTGGTAGTCGGACGAAAAGTCGTCCGAGTGCATCTCGACGGCCGGCTCATCGTCGCTAATCAGGTCGACCAGGTCAATCTCGATGCGGTGGTTCGGGTCCATCGAGCGGCCCTCGCTCGTCTTGTTGTTGGCCACGGTATGGTACATGCGCTCGGTGCTTCGCAAAAGACCGAGGAACTGCTCGCCGTAACAGCTCCACCTTGTCGGGTCGATGTCTGGAATCTGGCGCATTGCCCCGAGGTCCTTTGTAAAGTTGAGCGCCATCAGCCGCAGCATCGTGTCCGTAAAAGGGTGCGCGCGCAGGCCGCGGTCGAGCAGGATCCGCTGGCAGATCTTGCGCGCGTCCACGACGAACTGGTCGACGCAGCTGCGGTGCAGCGAGTTGAGCGGCTCCGTCTGGATGTTGTCCGTGCTGTTCTCCGGCTCGGCAACCGCCCGCCTCTTGCCGTTCACTTTCGAGGTGACGGTGCTGGGGACGGACAACTCGCCGCCGTCCGAGTCCGAGTCGACGACGCGCCGCTTTGGATAGGCTCGTACGCGTCGGACGAGTCCGAGTCGTAAGCGGTCGCGGCGGCAGCGGCGCGGCGCTTGGCCGCGGCTGCACCGGCGACGAGACGTTGGTCGACATGGGCAGCACATCGCGCGCGCGGTTTTGTTGGATTCAGGCCTGCCGCTGCTCTGACTCCCGTGTTGCTGGTGGCAGCGCCGGGCTTGGCACGGGTGCGCGCCGGCCGCGCGCTGCCGGAGACGCGGACCTGCAGCTGGTGCGCGCCTTGCCGGGACGAATTTGGACGCGTTCTTACCGGGTCGGATGTAAGAGATGGGAAAGCCACGGCCGTTGGTCTCGTTGACCTCGAGGAGCGCCTCCTCGGTCAGCAGCCGGTACAGCAGCCGCTCGAGGTCGCCGCGCTCGTGGGCGGACTCGGCGCCAAAGAAGCGGCCGATGGCGTCGTGGGTGCGGTACTTTTGCATCTTCTTGACATTGTTGCCGGTGAGAAAATCAACGCACTGCAGGACGGTCGCCTGAACCCTGTTGGCGCGCGTCGTCTCGGTGTCAACCTCGCGCTGGATTGTGGCGGACGAGCTCGAGCGCGTTGCGGCAGCCTGGGTAAAGTCTGCAGCTCGTACACGTTGTCAGACCGGCAGTTGTCGCACGAGCCGTGGCAGTCGTCCCGGGAGAAGTTTTCGTTAAAGTAGCGGAGCACCTGGGCGCGGCGGCAGTCGGACTTGTTGTCGGCAAAGGTCTCGACCTTGCGCAGCATCTGGAGCGAGCGCTGCTTCTGCTCCTCGCTGCCGTCGCCCTTTGTGATCATGTGCTTCAGCGTGATGACGTCCTGGTAGCCAAAGTAGAGGAAGCAGCCAGACTGCTTGCCGTCGCGGCCCGCGCGGCCAGTCTCTTGGTAGTATCCCTCAAGCTTTTCGGCAGGCTGTGGTGAATGACAAAGCGGACGTCGGGCTTATCGATACCATGCCAAAGGCGATGGTGGCGACGATGACCTTGCAGCGGCCGGCCTGCCAGTCCTGCTGGACTTTCGTTTGTCCGAAGCGAGCATGCCGGCGTGAAAGTGGCTGGCCCTGATGTTGTGCTCGCGCGCAGGCTGTCGGCCACCTTTTGCACGTCTTGCGCGAGAGGCAGTAGACGATGCGCACTGGTCCGCGTAGTTTTGCTTGATCGTGGCCGCAATCTCGGATAACAAAGCGGCCAGCTTGGGCTTCTTACGGACTCGTACGCCAGGTTGGGCCGGTTGAAGCTCTGCGTAAAGACGTGGCAGCCGGTGATGTTGAGATTGGAGATGACGTCTAGCTTGACATTCTCAGTCGCGGTGGCGGTTCAGCGCCATCACGGGCACTCCCGAGAAAGCGCTGGCGAAGGTGCCGAGGTCCTTGTAGTCTGGGCGAAAGTCGTGGCCCCATGGCTGACGCAGTGGGCTTCGTCGATGACAATGCGCGCGAGGCGGGCTCGCTCGTGCAGGAAGAGAGAGCGCGTCCAGCGCCTGATGCTTGTTGACCATCTCGGGAGTGAGGGTAGAGCAGCTGAGGTGCTGCTCGACGTCGTCGCTGTTGCGGATTCGGTCGAGCACAAGCGTTTCTCGGCCTCCGAAGACTCGCCGTTGATGTACATTGCCTTGACACTAGCTTCTGCAGGTGCGCGACTTGATCTTCCATCAGGACTGAGCAGCGGCGAGATGACAATGGTCAGGCGCGCGTCTGCCGGTGCTGAGGATGGCCGGCAGTGGTTGCACAGCGACTTGCCGCCGCCGGTCGGCATCAGCACGAAGACGTCGTCGCCGGCAAGGGTGGCGTTGATGGCGGACAGTGGTTGTGGCGGAAGCGCGCATCTTTGAAGCGGTTCTTCATCGCCAGCTTGACGTCGTTGGGACACGGCAAGTTTCAACGCAGCCGCTGTGTCGTCAAGCCGGCTTCTTTTGCGATGCCGTCCTTTGAATGTTGGGTCCAATTTCTGCAAGGGCTTGTTGTGGCGCGTCGAGTTGTCAGTCTGGTCGAATCGCCCCCGAGGGAAGCTGTCGTCCCGCCGAGGGAAGCTATCGTCCCGCGAGAAAAGCTGTTGTCCGCGGAGGGAAGCCGCTGTCGGGACGGGTGGAAGTGGTCTTTGGACGGGCAAAAGCGGCGTCGATGTGGGCAAAGGGATTCGCCGCGGTGCGAGCGGATGGGCGAGGACTTTGAGGCGGTCTGCAGCAGCTCCTGTCGTCTCGTCCTCGCCAAAGTAGTCGTCAAAGGTTTTCGTTGCTTGCTTGCGCGTCGTCTCCGAGTCGCCGAGAAGTCCTTTGAGGGATGGCGCGGGGCTGAAGGTTCCAAACAGACGATGACTTGTGCGCGGCCGCGACAGGGCGACGAGGAATGACTTCTTCCAGCGGAGGGGCTGGAAGCCGCAGCCGGCGGGGCGGCTGTCTGGACGGCGTCGGCGGAGCGACTTGAGCTGGTCCTTGTTGGCACGCTTGCGGCGGACGAGGTCGCGCTGGCGGCTGGCGTCAATGTCCTCTTCGGAAAAGATCTTGAGGAGCTCAGCCTGGACTTGGCTCTGTTCGGTCTGCAGGGTGCGGTTAGGAGCGCAGTGCGGCACGCATCTTGCATGGCGTGCAGCTGGCGATGGCGTGCGATCTGTTTTGTTGTAAAGCAAGGGAATCTCGTCCGCGTCATCCTCTTCTAGGAACGCGGCGTAGGCGCGGACGGCCCTCGTCGCGCTGGGCGCACGCGTTTGCGTGTGCCTTTCAATGTCGGCATCGGAGGTGGCCAGCAGCGCCTCCAAGTCGCCGCTGCACTCCAGGCCGGAAGAAGAGGAAGGGGGGCTGTGTCGACTTGCGGACGGTGGTGTCAAGGTTTGAGAGCTCCTGCCGCATGGCGTGCGTGCCACCAGACGTGCAGGCGACATGGAGCGCAAGCGGCTCTCCTCGGTGACGTTTCTGGCAGCTTTTTCGAGGGTGCACCTTGGAGGGTGACGCCTTGGAGGGCGACGCAGAGACTTCCTTGGCAGGCGGAGAACCAGCGGCCGGGACGTGTTGGCCGTATGACGACCTGACGCTTCGCCGTCGGACGCACAAAGTAGGGAGAGTGCTCCTCGGTAGCCTCATCAGAGGCCATCAGTAGCGTCTCTTCGCAGAAGGCAGCGCGTCGGGAGCGTCGCAAATGTCGTCAAATATGATAAAGTCCTCGTCCTTGAAGCCGGCTTCGAGCTCGAGGTCGTCGCTTTTTCTCTTCTTGCCACTGACGCGGGCGGTGTGGAAGCGCGGAGCCGTGCTCTGCTGCCCTCCGTCGGATGTATCGCGAGTGAGGTCCAGAAAGTCGATCGCATTCTTGACGGGCGACTTTGTTGCTCTGTATGGGGTGCAGAAGCAAGTGCCGGTGCGGGCGTTGAAAATCGAGCATGGTGACGCCGGTGGGGTCCAGTCGGGCAGCGTGCCCTGCTCGACGCGAGACTTTGTCGGACTCGGCGGCACCCTCAGCCTCGCCATGTCGTCCTGAGGTGCGTCCGCGTTGCGGGCAACAGCGCGTATGCCGTCTGCGGTGGCCGCGTCTGCCCGCGCGGCACGCGTCGTTGTGGCCGGCTCCAGGGTCGTGTGACGGCGGCGCAAAGGGCCGGGCGGAGGAGCAGCAGGCAGGGTTCGGCGAGGTTTTCGACGACATGAGAAGCCGTCATGGCGATGGCACGCCCAGCCCTGCGATCGCCAGCGAGCTGTATGTCTGCAGTTTGGCGGGCGCGGCGTTCTCGACGCGCCTGCCCTCTCCGCCCACGACGCGTACACACGCGACGTCACGTGCCTTGTTCATCCGACTCGCACTTTGTTTTCAATCTTGAGATGCTCGCTCGAGCAGTCTTTCTTAATGACAGATCAGCGCGTCGAGGATGGTTCTTCTACAGCACCGGGACTCTCGTTCATAGTGTGTGACGACGATGGACTGACATCGTCCGCCACGATGCCAAACAGCCGGTCCAGCTGGAGCTGGCCGCCGGAGGCCAGTCACACTTTTGACTTGTCACACGCCTGGCTGGATGCTCTGCGCGATTGCGTTGCGGGTCGTGCAGGATACGGGTGGCGGCTCAAACATTGTGCCAGACCAAGCAACCTCACACAACAGACGAGCAGTGTGCTACGCGTGCGGTGATAAGTGATCGAGGACACCAACGGCGCGGAACTGGAGATGGCTGCGGAGTCGACAAGCGAAGTGTGAGGAGGAGTGGCGGCAAGCTGCAGCCGTCGGGGTCAGGGCGTCTGCATCTGCATGCAGGCGCGGTGAAGCTCGCGGCGGCGGCGGCTGCTGCAGTCACGAGCGCAGGCGAGAGGCGGAGGGCACGGGCAGCGGCACACAACCTGCAAACTCAATCTCAGCCACCAGGAGGAAGGGAAAGGCTTGCCAACAGCCTCGCTGCGGGGAAGCAGGCGCCACGGCGTTGACGCCAGACGCGAGGAAAAAAAAACACGCTCGGCGGCCGTCGTCCGTGCCTCTGGCGCGTCTCTGTCGCCAAGGGTCCGATGTCTACTGCTTGTTCGAGTCTGGCGGCGCAGCGGTTACAACGCCACTGCCGGCGGCGGGCAAAGCGCACGGCGGCGGGACCGCAGCACGGTGAAGGCGGACGACTCGCGCGCCGCCTCTTATTTCCAATGGCCACAGGACCCATGTTGCCGTCCCGGTTAAAGCGGACGGAGCCTTGGCTTTTTCTCTTGTTTTGCCTCCCAACGGCACGTGACGCTTCAGGATCTTGGCCAAATGGCAAGCATGCACGACGACGGAAAGGGCGCGGCGGGGTGACTGGCCGGTGCGCGTGCTCGATGGCGCGTGCACCACAGCGCGCCGTGTGGGAGACGCGCAGACGTATGGACCGCCGGTCCGCGGCCTGATCGCGTGCGTTAGTGTTGCGTGCGCCGCCTTTTCGGCGCTGGGCGGCTTCTCTTCGGCTACGAGTGGGTTCTCTTGCTTCTGGGAGGGAGGCGCTTGTGACAGCGGTGTAGCCAAGGGGTGGTGTCGGTCATCCTGGTGATGGCGCAGTTCCTGCACCGGGTGCCGGAGATTGCCGAGACGTCGGTCGGCTCGGGCTTCCACAAGGCCTGCTGACGGCGATGATCGAGTGGGCGCGTTCATCGGGGCTTTCAACCAGGGCTGGGATCGCGGATTGGCTGTCGCCGCAAGTGGAGCTCGTCCGTTGCTGTTGTCATCTTCTCCATCGGCTCCGCGCTGCAGACGGGCGCGGTCGACTACGGGATTGCTGACGGCGGCGCGCTTCATCGGCGGCCTGGGCATCGGCCATGCTCGAGCATGGTCGTGCGCTGTACATCTCGAGATCTCGCCGCCCGAATTCGCGGCGCGCTGCTGGTGCTGGAAAGAGTTCAGTATCGTTACCGGCATCGTTCGTGGCGTTCTACATCACCTACGGCACGCGTACATGCCCTCGGAGTGGGCCTGGCGGCTGCCTTTCTTTCTGCAGTGATCCTGGCTGGATCCTAGGGGTTGGCATCGTCTTTCTGCCCTTTTCTCCGCGGTGGCTGGTTCAAAGGGGCCGCGACGACGAGGCCAAGAAGACGCTGCAGCGGCTGCGGCGCGTGCCCGAGGACGACAAGCGCCTGATGCTGGAAACATATTTGACATCCTGGCTGAAACCGCTGGATGAAGGGCAACAGCGCGCGCGTTACCGAAACTGGTCGACCAGCCCGCGCACGCTCACCCGAGCGGTCAAGCTGGAGCTCGTCAGCTGGCTGGACCTCTTCCGCAAGGCTGCATCAAGCGCACGCACGTCGGCATCGGCGTCATGGTGCTGCAGCAGTTTGTCGGCATCAACGCGCTCATCTACTACTCGCGACGCTGTTTGCGACATGGGCCAGGGACCACAGCATGCAGCTGATCCTGTCGGGCGTGCTCAACATCGCGCAGCTGGTCGGGGTTGCTTCCTCGATCTGGAGCATGGACCGCATCGGGCCGCAAGCCGCTGCTCGTTGGGGCTCGGTCGTATGTGCATCTCGCCCTGATCATCGCCGTCCTCGTCGGCCTCTTCTCGGACAACTGGCCGGCGCACCGCACGCAGGGCTGGGTCAGCGTCGCGTTCCTGTTTGTTCTTACATGGTCGCCTTTGGCGCCTCTGGGGCCCCGTCCCGTGGGCGATGCGGCCGAGATCTTCCCCAGCCACCTGCGCGGCAAGGGCCGTCGCGATCAGCACCTGCGCGACCTGGTGGGCCAACTTTGTCATCGGCCTGATCACGCCGCCGCTGGTGCAGAACACCGGCTTTGGCGCTACACCTTCTTTTGCCGTCTTCTGCCTCATCAGCGCCGTGTGGACGGTGGTCTTTGTCAAGGAGGACGCGCGGCGCACGCTCGAGCAGATGGACCACGTCTCAAGGACAATGCCGCGGCCGCCGACCGCGGCCGCCGCCTGCAGATCGAGGCCGACGTCGCGCCGAGCTCGAGCGCCGCGGCCACTCTTTTGAGTTGTTCAACGATCCTGCGCGACACGCAGCACGACGTATGCATGATTTACTGCACGATGATAATGAATCTTGGCGCCCTTTGCATGCACTCGCTCTCAGATATCTAGATATGCGTGACGGTGCGCCGAGCGGGGCGCGGGACACGTGGGGCGCAAGACATGCGCGCGCGGCCCAGCTCTGAGAGCTTGTCTGCTGGCCTCGGCCTCGAGCCGTCCCAGCCTTTGTTTCCCGCCTCGATCAGCCGCGTACAAAGTATACTTTATTCCGGTCGACTGCGACAGGGTGCTTCAAGATCCTGCTGTTGAGGCGCACGGCGAGGTCGAGGCGCCGTCACGGCGCGACCGACGACACCCGCCCCTCACCCGCCTCGGCTGGACTGTGGTCGCGTCTGCTGTCCCTTGACCACGTTGCGCCGCTCGCGCGCCTGGTGTATATACCGTTCGTCTGCTTCTGGAGAGGGAGGCCGCTCCACCGGACCACGCCTTCTGGACTGCAGCGTGCCTTTCAGCTACCCACGCGAGAGACGACTGCAAGCGACCAGAGACGAGAGTGACGTCTCGGACAGACGGCACGAGATACATCCCGTTTGGCAACAAGAAAAGTCAACGGACGACGCGAAGGCAGCGTCTAAAATCAACGCGGAAGATGGCTGGGTTCTTGGAGGAGCTGTGGAACGGCGTGTTCACGCCGGGCCGACGCCGCCGCTGCTGCTGGCAACCAACGCAACATTCGTCTGCCTGCAGACACGCTGCTTGGTGCTGCTGGTGACGACATACAGGTGCACTTTGTTGTGCTGTCGCTGCTGTCTGCCGCGCTGTGGGGCCAGCATCAACTGGTTCTCGGCGAGGTGCTGGCCGTGGCCGAGGCGGAGCGCCGCAAGCAGGCCGCGCCGCCGCCGCCGCCCGCCCGTCACCGCGCCGACGACGAGGTGATGACGACACGGAAACAGAGCTCGAGGCAAGCCCGCGCCTGCCGCCCGCTGCTGCGTTGGCAAGGCCACGGCGCTTCGCTCGCGCCGCCCCGGACGCGTCGCGGCGCCGCGCAAGAGCCTGTCTGACTCGACCGGCGACCTCAGCCCGACAGCGAGTGGGAAAAAAGTCGACGGCGAGCGCGCGCCCTGAGTCGAGTAGAATTTTTTGTTGAATATGACGAGTTAGTAGATGCTTGCAGGCGGCCGCTGTGACACGTGACTGCGTGGTGACCGTTGCGGGCTTGCAGCCAAACAGCGACGCGACCAAAAACCTCCAGAACGCTCGATCCGCCGAGATACCGTACGCACCGACAAACGAGCGCGCCATGAAGCTCGTCGGTCTGTTGTTACCCGTCCCTCAAGAGAGACAAGACTGCGGGGGAGATTCCTGATGAAGTGCAGAAAAGAGACGGTCACGGGAGCTCAGAACGGGACGGTGGTCAACGGCACGATCGCGTCCCGTGTCGCCGGTGATGACACGGCGCTGCGCACGGTGCGCATGACGCCGCGCCGCACCGGCAAAACACGCGGCGGCGGCATGGGCGCCACCATCTCGTCGACAACATCAACATCCGCCGGCAACACGATCCGCTACAATATCTGCGGGACAGCCTGCCGCTCGACAGCCTGCTGGTCGAACGACATGCCTAAGCCAAGAACAAGGCCCGCAAGGAGGGTGCAAGGATGCCGGTGGCCGGGGGCGCGGCCGGGGGCGTGGCGGGCGCGGGTGGCCGCGGCGGCCGCGGGCGTGGCCGTTGAGTTTGCCGTTCCTCGTCTGTTGTCTTCTCTCGGGCGCTTCTGCATCCTCGACTCGGCAAGTCGTATGAGACGCCACTGCTTGGACGCTCTGGCTCGTAGGCTTCTACGGACGTCTGTCCACGGACGCTTGCTCCACGGACGCTTGCTCCACGGACGCTTGCTCCACGGACGTCTATTCAAGGACACGGCGGCGGGCCACTTCATGTACTACTACACCCATGACACGTTTCTACCTTTCTGCTCTGAAACACGAGAGACCAGCGACGGCGCCGCAGCAGCAGAAATAGACTGGCCCCTCCAATCCGACCGTTCCCTCCAATCTCGCCTCGATGTGCGTGGACATCACAGCAGGCGGCGGGAGATTGGCAGGACGCACAGCTTCTCCCAGCCGCGGTCTTGCCGCTGACGAGACGATCTCGGCCTCCCTGCGCCGGGCAGGCCGCCACGCGGCGCGCGCACCGGCGGCCGGCCTATTTGCGCGCACAGCAGCACAAACGCGACGCCGCGCGCGCTCAGCAGCTCCGGCAGCGCGGCCAGCAGCCGATCTGTGACCCCATGCGTCGGCGCCGCGTCCGTTGCCGCGCCAGCGCCGCGAGTCGCTCTCAAACGTCGCCGCCTGCCGCAAGCCGGCGTCGCGAGCTCACGCTGCAGCGCCGCCACGTCCTCGGACGGCACGTACGGCGGGGTTGAAGACAGCACGTCACCGCGCCCGGCCGCAGCGCCGCCGCCAGGTCGCACCGCACGCTACCCAGCGCGAGCGCTTTTCGTATGGGGTGCTCGGGCGCGCGCCTAGCAACGAAAAGACGCACCGTCTCGGCGCTCGCCGCACAGGCGTGCTCGTTCAGGTCCGTGCCTAGCACTGCGACGTCGGCGCGCCCAGGATAGCCAGACTGTGCGTGGCCAGAAATGCGAGCCGACGCGGAGCCGGTGCCGACCTCGACGGCGAGCGGCGCGGGTTCCACCCGTGAATCGAGCCGTCAAAGAAAGCCGCCTGCGCGGGGCGGCCAGTGCGTCCAGCAGCAGGAACGAGTCCTCGGCCGGCTCGTAGAGCGAGCATAGTCGACGTGCTTGTCACTGGCGCGGCAGCATCGCGCCAGCCTCGCTGCCCGTCGAATGAGGCAGTATCTCCTTGCGGTGCGTGGGGCCAAACGGGAGTGAGTAGTCGCCCGTAGTCACTCCCGCGCGATGGACCATGCGAGTATATAACTAGTCAACGGTGCCGTGGATTTTCTGGACCAGATCGCGTCGGATAGGACCAGCAAGACCGGAGACAACATGGGGGCAACGAGCGTGTCGTGTACGAGTATCCCGTGCCGGAGGGGTTCCCGGCCATGACGCTGCCGGTGGAGGAGGACAAGCGGCTGGACGAGCACGAGTTTGTCCTCGCCGAGGCCGGAGCAGAAGGACCTGGACGCCGTCGTGAGTCTACTCTTCACTCTTATCGGCACTACACAGCTCACGAGAACCCGAAAAAGGCGGAGCTGCTGTTCAGTAGCTTCCCGGAGGTGTGGTGGGGCGCCACCAGCCGGCGGCGGAGCGGCCAGACGAGGCGACGCGGCGGGGCGCATGGCGGGCGGCTGCAGCCGTTCCTGCTGAAGCCGTGGTGCACGTGATGGTCGCACGCGCGGCGCAACGGCGAGGTTGTCGGCGTCGCCGGCGGCACCACGCCGCAGGCGCAGACCGAGCGCGCCGCCGCGCCGCTTCGACGCGCTCGGCGACGTGAAGTGCCCGCCAACTTCTCGCACAACATGTTCCGGCACGACTCGTGGCGCCTTCGGCTTCGACCGGCAGCTCGGCTGGACGGCCGCCGACATGGACGAGATGTGGGCCGGCAACCGGATCGATGTGTGGCAGGAGGGTTTCGCA